>KN490751.1:28353-53664 GCA_000787155.1 Scartelaos histophorus | reverse complement strand
CTCCATTTGCTCCCTATTTCCTATTTAAGCTCACATGCATATTTTTGTCACTCTCTGTATTCATGTGTTGGCAAGTCACCTGCCCTGCCAGCCGCACGTAACCCCAAGGCAAATGCCACTGCTGCTCTCACGTCCTCAGTTGATACAGTGAGGTAAGCCATTTTGGACTGTGCCAGGTCAGAAACTTCATTTATGTTGCATTAGATTACATGTATTTAATGGCAGTCAACATGGAATAGATTATAATGTCGTATTTATGAAGGCAATTATTTTAAATCATGTGCGAGGTGTTCATATGACACTGTAACAACAAAGGGTTAGGTTTCCTTGGAAACCTTTTGACCCCAAGACCTAAATAAATTCAGCAAATGACATAATTCTTGGATAATGGAACCACACTGCTGGGAATTTTTTAATATATATGTATAAATCTTTTTCAACAATTCTGGAAATTATTAAATTGATTCTTTAAATGTGTTCAGAAACATTTATTTCTCCACAGGTACATTATGTAACTTCTCTGGTGGGGGTCTGTAACCCACATGCCTCTATGGACATGCCATTGCTTTGCCAAGTGTTCCAAAGTATTATTATTAGTATTAATCACTGCAAGTGACTTAGGTCATAGGGCCAAGTGAGAGATCTGATCTGCGGAGAGGAGATTCTGTTGACTTGTTACTCTTTACATTGCCTCTGTATCCCTCCATGGATCATTTTGGAACCTATCTGGATGACTGAGGAATTAAACAGATATAAGGCCACATGCTCATCTAAAAACTATGATTTAATTTTGAAAATTACATTCTATTGTCTAAATCAACAGTGTTTGTATTATCATTGTAGAATCAAGTCAGTTCCTTAGTATTGAAATCAAGTTTGAAATGTTAGTTTCATGACTACCCTATCATCACATGCTCTTCACTTTGATGGATAAAATGGTTTAATGACACGCTGTGGAACATTCCAGGTGATATACACATAAGCTGTACAGTGTTTTATCAAAAGCGTTATGTAAGAAACTGTGTTGAGGTTCTTTTTCCCCCCTGGAGTGACAAAATTTACATATGACAGGTTTGCTTGTTTTTCTGTTTATGGGAGGGATAGTACCTGTACAAAATATGTATCATAGTTTTACATCAGCTAAGTGGCAGTTTGTGTAAATAAGTTTTGAAGAAAATGATCTATGTCATCAACTCATTGGAAATGCACGGACAATGTGGACAATATTCCAACAGTTTCTGCCTTCATCCGTTTTAATTAAAGATGTTATTTATTTATGTTAGTCTAATCATAAGTGTTGAGTGTTTGGCCCTTGTTAACATAATGGTCGCTCTGTAAGTGTTATGGAATTACTTCCACATGTCATATCTACAGCCCATGTCCAAACAGGAAGTAAATAAACTTCACCTGAAATGAGGCATGTGGGTATTCATTTTAAGGAAGGTTACCTTAAATGTGCTGGTATATTGGTGCACTTTGACCATATGACTTGTACCATCATTACATTGAGTATATTTATATATTTATATAGTATGCTAAACTGACCTCTGTGAGTTTTTACTAATGTTATAATTGTGTTACCTTCTCATAGCTGGAGTTGTGTTTTGTTTCAATCACACCTATTTGAATAACTCTTTATTATTAGTTTGTCTACATCTTCAAAGCTTTTGAAGTTAACAGCTACTTTTTACCTTTAGCTCAGTAGAAATGGGAAATTCCTGGGCTTATGTCTACATCTTCAAAGCTTTTGAAGTGTGTGTTAAACATGTGAATGAAACAAAACACAACTCCAGGTATGTTTTTGATAAGGAAACAACATTATAACGTATAACATAGCTGATTCTTACTGTCTTCCTGTGATCAGTAGATGGAGAAGTCCTCTCTGAATGGCGAGGACCGGGCGTGGCTTGGGCAGAGTCAGTCTCAGGCTGAGCTGACCACTGCAGATGATACAGAGGGAGGAGAAGCCAGCCCCGCAGACCGCCCCGCCTGGGACTCAAAGCTCCAGTACGTCCTGGCTCAAGTGGGCTTCAGCGTGGGCCTAGGCAACGTCTGGAGGTTCCCTTATCTCTGTCACCAAAACGGAGGAGGTGGGGGAATTTTCTTGTAAGGTGTCATAGTTGGGCAGTGTTGATACTGGAAAAAATTGACCTTTCCTGAACAGTTAACAGATTTACCACATGGTGTAATAAAAATATTGTTATTTTATGTTGTAAATTACAATTTTGTAATTTAGTTTTTCAAAACTTTCTTCAATAGAATTCTTCTTCACCAGTATCAAAAGATTCATAGTTTAGAAACACTATTCTAGGTTGCTGGTTGGGTCTCTGCCAAATTTCTTGTAGACAAATTGCCAAGTAAATAGAGGGTCATGTCTCATCAAATTTGACTTGCTGTGTCAATATTTAAATACTATAAAAAAAAAAAAATACTGCCATTGCATCAGTGAACATACAGTAGTTAGTAGTTACAGTCGTACAGTAGTTATGCTGGTTGATGAGACAGGATACACCAAAAATAAACTTGACAGATGTTCATTTTGTCGCGTTTTAACTCTATCATAACATAAAAGATTAATATTGTGTGTTATTAAAGCAAATAACATAAGCCCTACACATGTTTACCTGGCTCTCCCTCTGTCCCTCAGGAGCCTTCATGCTGCTTTATGTTTTCCTTTTGCTCATCGTGGGGGTACCTCTGTTTTTCATGGAGCTAGCTGCAGGTCAGAGCATCCGGCAGGGCAGCATAGGTGTTTGGAAGCACATATCGCCCAAACTGGTCGGCATCGGATACTCCAGCTGCATGGTAAGTCCGGGGAGCGAGGAGAGCCCGGAGAGCCTGGAGTGAGTCTCTGTTGACGTTTCGCAAGGCTGGGTTCCATATGCATATCTGTAGGGAGGCAGAAATGGTTTGTTTTTAAAAGGAAAGCAGTGAAATGTGTTTGTGAGCAGAGGAGGTGGTGATGTATTGTCTACGAGTTAATGTGGAAATTGTGGGTTTGGAGTTCTGTAGAATTAGAACGTCAAATTGGTTAATGTTTGCTGGTGGAGTAAGTACTTTTTAAAAGAGCAATTCAATAAAAAATACTTAAAGATGCACTATTTAACTTTTCTCTTCGGGGGTAGGCCACCTTCTTGTCTCCATGGAGATGTCATTGCTTTGCTTGGGATGCTCCACAGTACAACATTAAACATATTTTATCTTATGTTACATTTATTCATTCCTATATGTTTTTATTGGTTTGAAAATAAAGGAATTTTACGTGATCAGGCTCTCCACAGATCTGACCTGTAACCTGGTGGTATTTCCTGTTTGTCTTCATGGAGATGTTCATTTTAAAAATATATTGTGCTTCAGTCTTCATTACAGTTATAAACAATGACACCCTTGGATCATTTGGACATTTTAAATCGTAATATTGATCTAAAATAACTTAATTAAAGCTTACTGATTTGCACGTTAGGAAGCTGCGATGTCCAGTGGGCGATCTTTTCAGATGATCTTTTTTTATTTGTACCAAAAAAAAACTATCCCTAGGTACATCACATCCAATCCTACGTACATTATAACATAGTTAAAAGCTTTAAAAAGTCAGTAAGATGCTTTAATGCAACACTATAGTACATTCCAGGAAAAGCAATAGCATCTCCATGGAGAAGAGCAGGTGACTTACCCTCCACCAGAAAAGTGACCCAGTGCATCTGTAAGTAAAAATGTGATCTGTGTATTGAAATGTGCATTCACTTTTGTGTTTCATTTTAAAGTCTATTCATTTCGTCAAAAACTTGGACCTCAACCAAGACATTTATAAGATTCACAGGCACAGTTTAGCACATTTCTGAAGGACTGCAAAAATATGGTTTGACTAATGAGAATCCAAAAAATGTACAGAGATATTTATTTTTGTTCATCGCCCACCCTCATTTGTGAATCTTTTGTTTTCCTACACCATATATCAGCGTTACTGGGGCTGGGAGAGAGTCAAAAGTTTAACGTGATCCAAAGTTGCACAGCTGCAGTGAGATGGGAGTGTGTGTATACATAGAGAGGGTGATGATGACATCCAAGCCGGCTGTGAGGGTCCGCTGGAGAGCTGGCAGCCTGTTGCGTAACACTTTCTCCGCACAGCCAGCACCACCACTACTTCTACGCCCATTTTTCAGTCAGAAGCCCCTTGTTTTCAGGAAAAGATGTTTCTCTGTGGAGCCAGTAGTGTTTGTTGGCGTCAGGAAAACTGCATACTTATGACGTTAGTGATATAGATAACGTATGTGTACATATGGGGCTAATATTTGCATTGGTATGAATTATTGCCTATGGGCGTGTTCGGACTCTTCTACGCGTGAGCCTCTGTTTGAACGCTTCAAAGTGAGTCTTAAGGATTAACTGTGTAATGGACGACAGTAACAGAAATTGTTTTCCTCGATGACTGAAAAAAAAAAAGGAAAATGAGAGTGAGAGAGAGAGAGAGAGAGAGAGAGAGAGTCTTTATTGATCCTGAGGGAAATTCAAGTTTTGCTGCAGCAAACTGTTTGCTGCAACATTTACACGGTGCAAATTGTTGTTGAAAAAATGACACATATATCTCTCTTGAAGTAAAATTTATTGAATCCATTTGTGAAGCTTGATGAGTTTTTGAAATACAGACCAAGGTTTATTGTTGTTACAGGAGATATGGACAGAGTCTAGGCCTGTCCTGGCCCAGAGACCAACAGCCTCCCCTCACCAGCAGCATGACCACTAACTGCCCCAAGTGCATCTCCCCCCTTCTCTCTCCCAGAGCCTCTGCACTCTGAGTATTTATACAGAAATACAAGTTACATATCAGAGCAGAGTGACACTTTAACAGACTTCATAATCCAATTCACTTACATTTGAGGACAGCTAAGACAACTAAGGGTGAGACATCCTGAGGGTGGAGACTGTGTCTGCTGAGCCTTTACACATGTTAATAACAGGTAGAATTAACAAAGGCAGATAAAGAGATCTTTCCACAATGTAAATTTCCATCACTCTTCTCAGGCGCCTTTGTGTCTCAGTCAAAGGTTTCAGATTCTCTGTGCAGCATAATATCAGGTAGGGTCAGCAGATCCTCTATCAGGGCAATTTGAGGAGAGGAAGAGCCAAAAGTGTCCCTCCTTTGTGTCCTGCAGCATCACAGCAGAGTCTAGGGTGAACACAACAGGAAAGGCCTCACTCTTACTCTGGTGTTTCAGTTGGAGATGGGAGTTCATTCCTTCAGTGTTTCCTCTGCAAGTGTTGGAGTATTTCCACTGGAAATCCACATATGGTGTAAAAAGCCTCAAACTTTTTAAATCCCTCTTGTTGGAGTTAAGCACTGTTGAATTAAAGAGATCTTTCCACAATGTAAATTTCCATCACTCTTCTCAGGCGCCTTTGTGTCTCAGTCAAAGGTTTCAGATTCTCTGTGCAGCATAATATCAGGTAGGGTCAGCAGATCCTCTATCAGGGCAATTTGAGGAGAGGAAGAGCCAAAAGTGTCCCTCCTTTGTGTCCTGCAGCATCACAGCAGAGTCTAGGGTGAACACAACAGGAAAGGCCTCACTCTTACTCTGGTGTTTCAGTTGGAGATGGGAGTTCATTCCTTCAGTGTTTCCTCTGCAAGTGTTGGAGTATTTCCACTGGAAATCCACATATGGAGAAAAAAGCCTCAAACTTTTTAAATCCCTAAGCACTGTTGAATTAAATCTCCTTAGAAATGAAAGTTCTTAAAAAAATCTAAAAAATAATAACAAATAAAAATACCTGTGTCATTCTGTGCATTTGTCCTTATGTAAATAATGACCATTCACAGTGTATTTTCTTCTACAGGTTTGTTTCTATGTGGCTCTATATTACAATGTCATCATTGCCTGGAGCTTGTTCTACCTGGGTAATTCATTCCAGTATCCTCTGCCCTGGCACCAGTGTCCTATAGATGTCCACACCAATGAAACAGGTTGATATTATCAATAAAACAATAAAGTGTATTCACTACCAAACATCTCACCATTAACTATTTTGTATCAATAGTTAAAGAATGTGCCAAAAGTTCTCCCACGTCGTACTTCTGGTTCCGGAAAGCCCTGAACATCACAAACTCTATAGAAGAGTCTGGAGAATTCAATCTGATCATGACGGGCTGTTTGCTCGCTGCCTGGGCAATCGTGTCACTGGCGATGATCAAGGGCATTAAGTCATCCGCAAGGGTATGTCTAAGCACAACTGGTACATGAAACTTTCAAGGGGAGTTTCTGATCATGTTCCCTGTCTGCTGTCCTGCATTTGAGGCAGTATGAAAGTAATAGTTTTTACTATTACACTATTGCATAGACAGGAGAAAAAAACAAATATGTTTTCTTTAAAGGTGCACTATGTAACTTTTTGGTTAGAGGTCCGTCACCTGTTTCTATTCATGGATATTTCATTGCTCTGCTTGGAATGTTCCACAGACATTAAACAGCACTACCTTAAATGTATTCAATGACAGGCAGTTTTATAGATCAAAAATACCCTCTGACATTCTGACTGTGAGTGGGGTCACCTCTCCACAGATCAGACCTGTAACTCTCTAGTTTGGTATCCATGAAGATAGAGAGGTTTAATGCCATACTGTGAAACATTCCAGACAAAGCAATAATATTTCCACGGAGAAAAGCATTTGTCGGACCCTTCACCAGAAAAGTTACACAATGCACCTTTAATCCAATGCAGTAAATGTCGGTAATTATCCATGTTCCAGGTGATGTACTTTTCTTCAGTTTTCCCCTATGTGGTGCTCTTCATCTTCCTCATCAGAGGGTTAATGCTGGACGGAGCCATGGACGGAATCACCTACATGTTTTATCCAAAAGTAGGCAATTTTAAAAAGTTTAAATCAAACTTTCTGATAAAGATATCTATATTATTGTTTTTGAAGAACAGATTTCTTTTAAAGGCATAGTGCGCAGTTTTGCTTGTCTCCATGGAGATGATATTGCTTTGCCTTCAATGTTCTACAATATGGCATAAAATATATCTAACATACAGGTCAGATCTGTGGGGAGGCCTTCAAATAAGCGAGCTGGTTTAATGTGTTAATGCCATACTGTGGAACATTCTAGCTGCCAATAGAAAATATATGTCATTTTTTTTTATTCCTGTAAGACTCTCTTTTCTATTCTAAAAATGTACATTTGTTAAATTATACAGAAAAGTTTTAGGCCCATATACAATATTTTGGGCCTAAAAAATATCATCATCATCATACCTGGAGTTTCGCTTCATTCACACATATTTAACACACAAACCCTGCATATTTAGGCTGTTACCTGGAAAACTACCACTAGATGACATCACAAGGTGGAACAGAGCATTTTGAGCTTTGGAAATGTAGACAGACTAATAACAAAGGGTCACTCGTGTGAATGAAACAAAACATAACTCCAGGTATGTTTTTGAGGAGATAACAGCATTATAACGTGACTTAAAGCTCACAAGAGTCCATTTTATTTTGTATAATATAGACCTTTAAATAAAAATAAACTACTGACTATTTAAATGTATATTTCAGTCAATCCTTTTTTAATTATTTTTTTTTACTATATTTCAGCTTGAGATCTGGGGGAGTGTGCAGGTTTGGCGTCAGGCTGCTACACAGGTGTTCTTTGCCCTGGGCCTCGGGTACGGCTCAGTCATCGCTTACTCCTCCTATAACCCCGTCAACAACAACTGCCACAGGGACGCCCTCATGGTCTCCGGCATCAACTTCATGACCTCAGTCCTGGCTTCGCTCGTGGTTTTCGTTGTACTCGGCTTCCGCGCCAAGACTATCGCGCAAAACTGTGTGGCGAGGTAGGTAATGTCATGTTTTGAGGAGACATTTTAGGAAATCTTTTGAAGAGATGTGTAAATTGTGAAGTGTAATTTGTTTGTTCTTATTGTGCCTCTGTAGTAATCTTGGGCAGCTGAGCATAATGGCAACAGAGAGCTCCACACAGCACTGGTGGCCTTGGTTTAACATCACAGACCCCAGCGCAGTGGCCATAGACGATTACAGGGAGTGGTACAGTCACTACAGAAGCATGGTGGGCACCAACATCACCGACTGCAGCTTGGAGGAGGAGATGAACAAGGTAGTACAGCCACTTTTATATTCTTAGTTTCAGACAAATGACTCCTTCCTGATTTGAAGGATAGAAACCTCCTCCATCGATCTTCTCACGCTTATCCAGGACCAAGGGCGGCAGTCTAAGCAGACACTCAGGAAACCCCCTTGTGTGGCTAAACCTTCTTATCAAAGCTCCTAATCAAATGTTTAATCAAGACATTTCACCATTTCACATACACAAGCGTTGGAAGCCTTATGGCTGTAACCCATGAAATGGAAAAAAACAACAATCTAATGCAAGGGGAAAATGACATAGTACAATATTTAGTGACATGAATGATATGTGGGTCAAAGTGTAACAGTGTAACAGCTCTGCCTGGACTGTGGCAGGAGGGCAGCGTGGCTCTTCTAAATTTAACAGTCATATGTCACATAAAGAACATATAAATACTGTGCTGTTCAGCACCAGCCTGCAGTACATCTGCTAGACTCTGTACCGGCCTCAGCGTCTTTACTTCAATTTCTTTTGTCAACAAATATTCAAATATTGTCAATTCACTTTCATAAAATTCACACTATGGATAATTTTCTTACATTCACTTCATCCTGACATTTACAGCAAATTTATGTTAAATTATTTAAAAACAACAAAGGGCTTTTTCCCAGTACCCCTGAGAAATATTTAAGTAATGGAAAGTAAGTATCCTGCAGATAGGAGTCTAAAAACACACAAGTAGTCAGATACAGTATATCAGAGGGCCCCCTTAAAGAGATGGCACCACGCTGAGACAAAGGAGTGGAGTGAAAGCAAACCTCAGAATGGAAAACAGGACGTGTTAAGTAAAAGTATATATGTTCAGTTGTGCTGGTGAGAGGCTTACATGAGTAAAAGGTAGTTCTGCCAATAATATCCTGTTTTAGACCTGGGTAATTTGGTAATATATCAGTCTTCTCAAATGTTAATTCTCCTAGATGTGTGGAAATGTGCACTGTGAAATGAATCCTAATAAGAAAATGACTACAAATAATATTGACAGTTTTTCCAACATTAAAAACACATTAATCAAAATGTGTTGCTTGCTAAATGCCACTTATTCATAATACTTCTTTTATATTACCATGTGGTATATTTGTGAAATCACTCAGTTCCGGGGAGGTTCCATGTTACACCTCAAAATTATTCTAAAACTATTCAGGAAAGGTTCATTTCTGTCCTGTGAATATGGCTCTTTTAGAATCATTACCTGCTTTAGTTTTAGTATCAATTAGTATCTGATTTCTGATACTTTTGACAACCCTACTTTTATTTTCTACTGTTTTAGATCAACTTTGTGACTGAATGTGAAATAATGCTCTACATGTGTTGAATAGTAAATACTCAAAAATACCAAAATATGTCCTCTATATCAGATACCTGTATCAGATTCCTCATTACTGTGTCTCTCTCCTCCTCTTTGGTGCCTGCAGGGCGTGGAGGGCACCGGCTTAGCGTTCATAGCGTTTACCGAGGTGATGGCCTTGTTCCCAGGCAGTCCCTTCTGGTCCACCCTGTTCTTCCTCATGCTGTTGAACCTGGGCCTGAGCACCATGTTTGGGACCATGCAGGGCATCCTCACTCCCCTTATGGACAACTTCAGCCTGCTGGGACGCCACCGCACACTGCTCACAGGTACACTGGTCAGCTTGTGGACTGTGGTAGGACCTGCATAAAATGTAAAATAGATAGAGGACACATACACGTTTTTCTCATTCTCAGTATATGGACAGACCGTTCCTCATGCAAAAACTCGCACTGATAAATGACTGCAGGTGCTGGGTTTAAGCAGTGACCATTCAGATCAGAGAGAGGCATTTTAAGTTTAAACCAAATTGATTTGTCCGAATAAATTATAATAACCATTTTTTTCAAGTGAAACTATTAGCTATTTGTTCTTATTGCAATTTTAAACATACATATACATTTATATCTTCCAGTTCATTTATATCTTCATTCATTTGTTCTATTTGAATGTCACCTTAACCTCTAGTATTTATGCAACTGACTTTATAAGGCTATCTGTCCTGTGTGTTTGTTCTTCAGTGTCCAGTTGCGCTTTGGGCTTCGTCATTGGACTGCTATTTACCCAGAGATCTGGAAACTACTTTGTCACCATGTTTGACGACTACTCGGCCACTCTTCCACTGATTATTGTGGTGATCTTTGAAGCCATCAGTGTGTCCTGGGTTTATGGCACAGACCGGTAAGAACTATATGTAAATAAAAAATAATAATGATTTTCTAGTGAATATAGAGTGTATTTACATTTTGCTGTACCTTTTTAGCTTTATGGATGACATTGAAGTCATGCTCAAATGGCGCCCTCCAGTGGTCTACAAGTATCTGTGGAAATATGTCTGTGTTCTGGCCATGATAGGACTTCTGGCTGCTAGTTTCTTGCGCATGGTTCTCAAAGGGCCCACATACACGTCCTGGAATCAAGACACAGTGAGACATTAATCTTTGCATATATATATAACATTAATAGATACAGGAAGGCACATTAAGGACCTTATGTTTGTGTGCAGGCCTCTGAGAAGACCCTGGAGTACCCAGGCTGGGGCATGGCTATGATCGTCATGCTCATAGTGTTTGCCAGTCTGCCTGTCCCCATCGCCTACATCCACTCTCTGGTACAAAGCCGCAGGATCCGCAGCATAAACTCTGAGGAGAGAGACAGTCCGGACACGCAGAGGGAGCTGTACACCAAGTGTAACTCTGTGGAAGAGCTCGACTTCAACCACCAGGGCTGTGCCCAAGAGTCAGAGGCCCCCAGGGTGGGCCCCATATTCTTACCAGGAGGCCATGAACTGTACCGGCTGCTGCCCCAGCAGGAGGACGATGAGGAACAGGACACAGGGGTGTGAGACCCGCTTGACAGCGCACAACACTTTTTATTGCCATACAGTTGGAGTGTGCATTATGTATAATATCTCATTCTACCTCAGTTTTGTACTGCTTATTATACTCTGAAATGTGCAAAGGAAATGCAACGCTGTAATTAAGGAAAAAGCACAAATCTTGGTTTAAAAGATTGTTTTTGTTCCTGATTAGTATCTCCGTATCTAGTAGCAAGTGCCTGTGCCATTTAAATGCAGCTACCAAAGCCCATAAGCTTTATGACGCCTCTTTTAAGCTGAACATGTACAGTTTTGCATGATCATTCTACCTGCCGTGAGGAGGGCTCAGTCCCACACTACAGCAGAGTCTTGTACACATGTTTTTGACTGTGTTAATTTGTAAATGATTTAGATAAAGATAAAGGTGACAAAAACCTTTTTGTATGCTACATTTGTATTAGTTTGCCTTATATGGGCAAAGCACAAAGATGCAATAAAATAAACTTGATTAAATTAGTGTTAATCATTAACTGTGATGCAGATGTTTTACAGAAAATAGTGCTGCAACAATAACCACATTTGTCTCAAGGACTATCAACCCCACTTGACCCATTGTACACCCAAACCAATAAAAGGTGCACTCTGCAACTTAATCTGATGCAGATCCACTACCTGATGGATGTATGGATATACCATTCATTTATTTAATTAGGCCTATGTTTTTGTATTGCTAAAACACATTTCTTATACCTCTTACATGCAATAGCTGGCTTGCCTCTCCACAGATCTGATCTATAATTCAGTGCCACTTGTCTAAACAGAAATATATACGTTTTAAGCCATATTATGGAAAATTACAGGCAATAGTATAAGGCTACACGTCCATGGAGACTAGCAGATAGAAGACACTCCACCAATTATAGTAGCCTACTGTGATAAAGTAGGCTACCTTTAATGTAATGATATTAATATTTATTTCTGACATTGTGTCATTCTCTTCTCTTAAAATGTTAAACATTTTCAGATTTACTTCACAAGACCTCAACAAACTGAATGAAAGGGTTGGCCGGGAGAAGAAGAAAAAAATGCTACACGTAAGAGCGCTTTTACGCGTCATGGCGTCTCTGGCACTGCACATTTTTCTACATACGACTTTGACGCAGAAAATAAGCTAATCTCGTTTAATAATTGATACCTTTTGCGGTGTGAGTAGTCTAGTGGGCCATGTGGTGATGCTGGGCCTGGGAGGGACGAGGGGAGGCGTGAGGAGGGGCAGCCGGAGGAGAGAGAGGGAGGGCGGGCGGCACAGAGCGGAGCGCAGCGGTCGGACCAGGAGCTGCAACGATGGAGATCCGACCGGACAGGTTCAAGGCTTCCGCGGCCAAAACTCTGGGCAAAATTCACAGGTAAGTACTTTTTACCTGCACTTTTCATCACAAGACTTACTTTGATTTCAATTTGGACGCGTCTGACCCACTGACAGTTTTTGTGGCACTCGTCTTCCCCCCTAAATCCGTAGCCAAGAACAAGTTTGTATTTATTGTGTTTGTTTTTTTTATTTTACTGGCATGTGCGGGCATTTCGTGTCAAACACTTAAGATGTAATCAGTAATAAATCTAGTGGCTTTTGGATGCGCAGAGTAATATGAGCAGTGCATGTGATTAAAAAGTGTTTCTCCTGATTTAAAAAATGGCCAAATCAGCACAGAAATCACAGTTTGTACATTGTCAAATTCTGTGTGGTTGTTTTTTCTTTTTCTGGTCGTTTCTGGCAGTTATTGGAGTGGATTTTGGAGACGCGTGAGACCATAGTGCCATTACATAATATTGATGTGAGATGTTGGCACTGGTTTCGTACAGGAGCAGCTTGGGCTCGTGTGGGCAGCAGGCTTAGATCTTTTTTCAGGAACGAGTTATCGAGTCAAAGTTGTAGTTTTGTATTTTGTAAGACATTTTTCAGCCTTGAGTTAAATTTAAAATAGTAAATAAATTTAAAATATTCAGAATTAATGGAAATAACATGATTTTTTACCCATTTTTAATGAACTATCTTTACTCTAAAATATGACCATGCCTACCTGGGTTTCAGATGTCTTTTTCCTTTTAAAAAGATATAATATTTTGTTTTAAATTGTTAATCACTATATCATTATGGTACAGATTTGTTTTAATCATTCGTACAAATACAAAATATGTCATATATCTTATAGTTTCTTGTGCACCTTATTTGAATACAGCATACTTCCACTATACTATAAAATAGTCGTAAATGCGATCCACATTCAATATAAAATCAACTCATTTTATTTATTTATTTTTTATTTGTAAAATCAAAGATAATATTCTTGATAGAGCCTTGTCCGGTACCGCCCTCTTTAAGCTTTCTCTCAGGATTTGAGGTAGAAACGAACATTATAAATCCCGTCCTGAAATAGCCTGTTTTTCAGTCCAGCTGTCAGCCATGCAAATCCCCCCACTGTCTCCGCCCCCTTGGTCCACCCCAGCCCAGGGACTTCCTCCAGTCCCTCCACCCTGCACCCTTCACCCTCCACCCTGCCCATAGGTGCCCGCCTCCAGGGTAAGATTAACAGCACATCAGGAGAATCTAGTCCTAAGTATGGATGGTCCGATATGGATTGTAATAGTCGATCGTAGGGCTGCAGCCAACGATTATTTTAATAGTCAGCAGTTATTTTTTCCATCTGTCGTCAAGTTAAACGATTATTTGTATTTTTAAATAGATTTTATAATGTGTCTGAAGGCTACAAAAGTGTATTATTGATAAAAAATAAAATGGTTTAACTGGGCAGCAGTAGCTCAGTTGGTAGACTGTTCCTGATACTAAGGCTGGTGGTTCAAATCTCGCTCACAACATAAATATGATTGGTTGAACAGTCAGATCTATTGGTCCACAAGTTAGTAATGTGATTCCAGCGATTACAGATGAATACTGTTGTTGTGTCCTCGGGCAAGACACTTAACTACCTTTTCCTCAGTGTCTGTGTATACTGGTGTGTGAGTGTGCGTGTGAAAGGGTGAGTTCCTTGATATGAAGCACTTTGAGAGCCTTGAAAGTGGAAAAGCGTTATATAAAAATGTCACTGTTTCCCATTTACCATTATTTTTTTGTGTTTTGACATTTCATACTCAATTTTCCACATATCCACATGCAACTGTCCATCTAAATGTGTTTTATAGTCTGTTTAGTTGAGCTAAAAATTGTGATTAAAATATTATTATTGATTATTATGATTATGATTATTCAGAAGAAGCCCTAGTTAATACAGATACCGGTACAATATTTGCCTGGCTGTTTTCCAGTGCTGATATAAATAGTTTAGAATCTGGACTAGCAGTGCCTAGAAATTGTAGTCAAATTTATACATTCACTTGTCATCTTCTTAAAACAGCAATTGACAAATTTATTTATCGCAATATAACATCAGAAGTTGGATTTTGTAATGATGATTGTGGTGATTGTGTGTGCCACCTATACTATTTCTACTGTAAGTCACTAGTCCTTTAAAAAATCAAACTGAGAATGACACATGGACAAAAAGACAAATATCGATTCTTAATATCACAGAATTTAACAATACAATACATGAAAAATCACACATATAATCTTATAATGATATTGATTAGGCTTGCCAAGAGTATCAAAAATCAGATACTAATCAGATACTAGTATTGAAACTCATTTGAGTAATTATTGAAAAAAAAAAATCAAATCTGACCACTTGGTATAATAAACAAATACTATTATTAAGTTATTATTTAATGAATTTCTAAATAAAAAATGTGTTTATTCTTTAGGATTGAAATCGAGTTAGAAATGTTAGTATTGTAGCCACGGTAGCACTGATATACTGTCCATCCTAAACCACGTATTAGGTTTTGGTTCAGTCAAATTTCATGGATTAGGACATTTTTTTTCTATATTTCTTTACCTTACTTTCTCCTGTCTTCCAGATGTATTCGATGTACTACAGTCTGGAGTAGAAAGGGCATCCCTGCGTGGTGTGAATGCGTTAGCGTGCGCAGCCTTTCTCGCGCAGACAAACTGTGATCCCCCGCGATGAGAGCAGCCAAGAGCTTATTTATTATTTAGGCATTTCTCCATCAGAATGCATGCCCTCCTGTTTCTAATTTCAACCTCTCGAAGTAAGCACAAACTTCTGCGCCCCAAGGTTCAACTGACTCATGCCCCCTTTTGAACTTTTTGACATCGGTAGATCTGCAGTATGGACAATCAATCACATCAGAAAACTTGGGTACATTTAGATACTGCAGTGGGCCAGTCTCTACGGCTTTCTGTTTGAGAGTCTGGGTCAACAACATAATGCGCATCTGACAACTGAAAATTCGCCTTTTTTCTCTTTAATCACATAAGACATCTCTTAAATATCAAAAGGAATATGCAACTAATTTTTATCTGTGCTCTCTTCAAATATTCTTTCTGTTTACTCGTAAGCCGCCATGTTTGTTTTGACACCAACAGAGAATGTGTATATCTGATTGGTTAATCCAGTTGTCAGTCATGGCCATCTGAATTTGCAGAGATGTGACCCAGACTACCTTCAATGGCAATGAGCATTTCACAGTTTCAAACCAATATATGATATCTTATTAATGGTGAAAAGTTCTCAAAATGGCGCCTCTACACAAGTGTGACGCCATTGCAGCTACTTCCCTCTTGCTTTAGTGCTTTTATTTTAGGAACATATTATTTTGGGAAGAAAATATTTGATAATTTTGTCTAAAGATTATTAAGATGTTGATACTTGTAATTTCCTACAAAAAATAATAGTAATTTCCTTAATATTTCCATGTGATCTGACATAGTTTCTAAAACAAAGGACTTCTAAAACTACTAAGGAAAGGTCAATTTTTGTCTTTTTTTTTTCAGTATCTACTTTTGATATTAGTTTTAGTATTGATTCATATGTGAGCATCAATACTTTTGCCAATTATCACAAAATGAATACTGAAGACCACTTTTTGTCACTCTTCTAAAGCATAACACTACCAGTTTTATAATGAACCATACAATTAACAAAGCACAAGTTGCATTCAATAAATAGCACAATGAAGTGCTAGTTAGTGAGTTAGTTTTTAGTCATGGATGTTAATTATTTAACAAATCCAATGACAACAACAAAAGAAAATCTACCTACGTAATCTATTGTGACAGCGGATAGTTCCTCCTGATCGTGAATGACTTGAATTGATATTGCGTCTGTTGGTTGAAGGTCGCATGTGTGCACGGGACAGGGCCAGAGCGAGCGAGCTTCGTGACTGGATGGGGAGGTGGGGGTCTCCCTGGGTGACACCGTCCCACCGAGACCCAATCTGTTCACTTCAGGGAGAGGACAGGGGAGAGGGGAGAGGGGAGGAGAGAGGCTGGAGGAAGGGGAATCACCGCTGTACAGACCAGGATGTTACAATGGCCTACTACGCTGTGATGTAGGGTGAATGATTTGGTAAATATTGAAATTAAAGAAAGAAAACATTGGAGCTGGGATGTATTTATGTCAGGATTTTGCTTCCAGCACACATTTTAAACTATTTTATTGTATTATTGAGCATTATATTGAGAAAGACTAGAATATTGACTGCTAAACTTATTTAATAATTGCAAGCATTTTAAAAACATATTTGTAGAAGTCTAAACTATAGTTAGTAGTGGTAGTGTAGCAGGTAGCGCATATACATTAGTGCATATAAACATACAGAAGCAGATTTTATTACTGAAATATTTATTACAAAATTAAAATAATATCCATTCAATTTGCTATTCATTTGAAATACAGCTGGAAAAGTGTTTAATATAAGCATAAAACTTCAAATTCAAACTTCAAATTGACTTGTGGCCAGGGTCGTCCAAAATCAATACCAAGATACTAATTGATACTAAAATGATATTGTTCTTTTCCAGAAGTAGTATTGGCAATGGAAAATATGGCAAATATATTGTATAAAAGTATGATTATTTGAATTGGAAGAAGATAAAGGATATAGAGGTTCGCATATAAGACTTATCAGTGCATCTTATGGTCAAACTTGCGCTGTTAAACTTTTCTGGTGGAGGATGAGCCACTTTCTTGTCTCCATGGAGATTCTTAGGATGCTCCACAAGTACAGCATTACACTCGTCTTTTTGGACTTATGAATTACAAGTGTTTTTATTGGGAAAAATGATCTAAAAATTGCAGTTATATTGTGAGCGAGGCTGGCTGTCCACAAATTTGACCTGCAACCTGACCTGGTAATCCCGCCTGTCTCCATGGGAACAGATAAGTTTAATGCCATGCTGTTGAACATTTCACGCAATGCAATAACATCTCCATGGAGACAAGCTGGTGGCAGACCTTCCACAAAAAAAGTTCTTGCACCGTTGTTATGATGGTTTCAAAATAGGTACCGAGCGTAAAGCTTTTTTCCCTTAGTATAGAAATAAATCTGGAAATCTCTTAATATCGTGACAACGCTATACCCAGCTCAGGAACACGCAGACCTGTCTATTCCATGTTAGAGTGTAAACAATGAAATGAGTGTAAAAGTCTTGTACTGACCAGGGCGTCTGTAGTTACATAATATCTGAGCGACCCCAGCCTCCATACACTGTCTCTCCATCATCCTCTTAAGAGCGGATTAGACCAGCGCACGATGAATTGGTAAATTTAATATAGCGCGCCAGCTAACGGTGACAGGTCAGTATAGACGGGACAGGTGCGAGGGGGGACTGGACGCCCTTTTAAAATACAGTTAAATATGTTAAATCTGTACCATGTAACTTTCCTGGGGAGGGTCTACCATGTGCTTGCCTCCATGATGAGATGTTATTGCTCTGAATGTTCACATTATAGCATTAAATTTATCTCCTTGGTGACTACCGGTAGTTCAATCAGTTCAAGTTACAGGTCACATCTGTGGAGTGGAATTTCTTTTTAAATGAAATCACAATTAAATAAATGCAAAACGGGTAGATAAAGTTAAAGAGGGTATTGCACTTCTATGAGATATTAATTGCTAACACATAACATATTAATCCATGTTACCTTGTTCTGAAAATACTATATTCATACATTTTAAATAAGTTTTTTTAGTTTAGTATAGTTTAGTTTTTGACTGTCACCTTCCCTTTGCTCTCTGCACTGTCACTCCCCCTTCAGAGCACTGTCACAACATAATCAGCATGCGAATGAAACAACTGCACATTACATCAGGTCTGTGAAGTTGTATTGTATTGTTTTTTTATCCTGCTTTTGTACATTTATGGAAAATTGCAGGAGCATGGGTGATGTAGGTAATGTGGGTAAGTACAAGTATATTGTTAATATATAGATTGTTCTTTACTAGTAGCAGCATAGCATAACATTTCACAAACAGAAATGATTCAATTTTAAAACAAATGTTTAAACAGAATAATGGAATACTTGCTCTTATTCCCCATCCAAGACGAATGTGACCATGTGATAATGCATCCAAGGTTGCATTATCACATTCTAGAATCAATGTAAAACCATCCAAATAATTCATTACTTTTAAATTATTCAGCTCATGTTGTTGTAAGATTTTTTGTATTTCAATATGACAATGTCTCTGTTGTTACATGAACAGTAAACAACTAGTGATTTGCATGAACATTTTCTAGTATTCTGCTGTGTGTGTTTAATAATACATGTTGTGAGTGGGAGGAAGGTGGGGCCATGCATAAATGTACAGAAATGGTGGGGGTCACAGAAGCCTAAGATATACTGTTAGTCATAGGAGTTCTCACTTTTATGACTTAAGTTATCAGCTATAGCCTGCTGCTTTTTTGATCCTTGTGAGAAATGTGTACTCTGCATTTGACCCATGCTGCTGGGACAAACAGTCAGGAGCACTGGGAGAGTAAAAATATTCTAGCAAAAATAAAAGGCTACAAAATGAACACTTTCAAAACTTACAGTGTATTTTATAATGAGATAGCATATTTCTGTAATTAATTAAGTTATTAAAGGAACTGTATGCAGGCTGTGCTTTTAATGTTTTAAAAATGTACTACAATCACAACTGAACCTAGGTTGCCAGTACCTCAAACTACATATAGGACACAAGACACAACACAAGTTTTTATCATTCTCAGTATATGGACAGGCCTCACGTGAAAACTCAGAACCTGCACTCGCACTGATTCATGACTGGTTGTAGGTGCTGGGGTTTAGCTAGTGACCATTCAGATCAGAGAGAGGCATTTTAGGTTTAAAACAACTGGATTTCAACATTGAAACTGGCAACCCAAATGCGAGGTTGCCATGGAGACAAGTAAAATCTTACATACAGTTTACTTGAAGCTATTTACATTCATGTTGTAGTCTAGATCTGATTAATTGCCATAGGTTGCTTTCATTTTCTGGAATTTGAATTTGTTTTAATGTCCAATGGAGGGTAGGGATCTGTTTAACTCTATGGGAGATTTACTGTTACAGAAAGAAAATTATTTGTGAAGATTATTTGTGTCATTTTTTGTTTTATGGGGGTAAGGAAATCTGCAATCTGATAGATGATCAGTAAATTCCACCCTAAAATTGTGATTCAAGAATATTGCGATGTCATGTAAATGTGCGGCTGAATATTGTTTGAGGTTGATTTATGACAAAGCTGCTGTCACTCTGCTTGACATTCTCCCCTCATTATTGACTGCTGCCATCTGCCAATCGGGAGACACGAGGCACCCACAGCAGCTCAAGTTCAGAGCTTCACACGGAGGGGCCGACTGTCCTGGGACCGCACACTGCACGGCCCGGCCCCACGGACAAGGGCACTTAGTTAGCAATATTTGAAACTTTGTAGGCACATATGTCTTTTTCAATTGACTTTGCGCTGACATCATGCTGGGGGTGTTCTTTATGTATCTCTTTGGGCAGAATATTCAGTAGTTGCCATGGTGACACAATGTACATATTAGCAAACTCTGTCAAATAAGTTTTAAGAAGTATGAATAGGCATGTTTTAAAGTGGGCCTATTATTCTGACACAGTAGCACACATTAAATGAAAAAAATCACTTTTTTTTTTTATTGTACTGTAACTGTATTAAAAACTGTATCCATAACAACCCTAGAAATTATGGTAAAACTAAAGGTGAACTATGTAACCTTCTGCTTGTCTCATGTTATAGTTTTGTGTGCAGTGTTCTACAGTATGGCATGATGTTGTTATTACTCAAATATAAAATAATTATTACTGTGAACGTGATCACATCTTTACAGAGCTGACCTTTAAGTTAGCCTGCATGTCTCCGTGGAACTAGGTGAGTTTAATGCTATACTGTGGAACATACTAGACAATAACATGTAGCCTTCAACCAGAAAAGTAATATACTGTCCCTTTAAAGATCCTACATTACATAAAATTGATTCATGTTGGTTTTAAGACTTGTTATAATGTTTTACCTCCTCAAAAACATTTCTGGAGTTGTGTTTTGTTTTAATCACACATGTTGAAGCAATCCTTTATTACATATCCAAAGCTCAAAGTGATAGTTTTCAAGTTAACAATTACTTTTTACCTTTTATTCGGTTGAGATTGGCATTTGTAGGACTGAAATGATCGAAATGATTCAAGTGAAGGTCTTAAAAACACAGTGGAGCACTTCCTGTATTGCCATGACATCACAAGGTGGAACAGAGGTTTTTCTGTTAAAGAGAAAAACTAAACTAAACATGCAGGGTTTGCGTGTTATTAAACACAACACAACTGCAGGTATGTTTATGATGAGGAAACATTATAACATAACTATAACAATTATTGGATATATAGTGTTGTTAGGGGAGTAGTGACAAAACAAGAAACAAGAAAAGTCTTCAAATACCTTTTTAAACTTCTGTTATGTTTTTAAAAGTAAGTTAAGCAGGAGATTTCTTGATGACTTGTCCGTTTTGCTTTGGGCTAGCCTCGTTAGCTGCTAGCATATGTGTAGGTGTCAGGCTGCAATCTGTTTCCTGGCCTAATGAGGGTCCTGCGGCTTTTTGCGCTAGCTGCCACTTGTGCTAGCCCATTTAGCATCACGAGTCAGCACGTTCACAGAAAAAAAAGAGAGATAGAAATGGTAGAAATAAAAAATTAATGATTTGTGGGACTAAAATGTGTCGTGCCACGCCCTTCCATATTCATTTCCGGAAGTAAATCATTTTTGTAATCCTAATCTGAGTGTTGTGACAGATTAAAAGAGAGAGGGAGAGATGCGCTTCAGCCTCTAATCTCCGGCAAACGTCAGACCGTGGCTTTGTGAAGTCCTTCCGCTGCATTATAACTACATACAATTTTGATGTTACATTAATAAGTGGACAATATGGTCGCACGATATTTTGCTTTCACTTCAAAAAATCAAACAACATGGCTATTCTTTTGATCCAGTTTTGTTATTTTTTTTCCTTAAAATGAAAATGTATGATGTGAAATATTACTATAGTGGTTTGGCATCATAAAAACTACTTTTAACCCCTACAAATAATTAGCCTATACTGTACAATACTTCTATTTAGGGATGGGAGAAAATCTCGTGCCACAAGATCTCGCGAGACAAAATTGCCACAAGATTGTGCACACATGAGAAAAAATTATCACAATTTCCAACCAAATTTGCCTTTACCTAGACAAAAAACGGTTAAAAGCTGATGAGATATACAATTTTAGAAGCTGTAGTTCCAAAAAGCAGTACTATAAAGACTGCTAAAGTATTACATAAAAGAGATTAAAAAATTTAAGAAAAATTGTGTAATGCACTACTTATTTATTACAAATGATGTCAAAATCTCTTCTTTTCTCGTTCTTGTGGGCCAAATCTCATGGTGCGTCTCATCCCACCCCTTCTACTATTCTATATTATACCACTTTACGGTATACTACTATATTATACTATACTGTACTGTACTGTACTATCATAAAACTATTCAATACCATAACAGTACTCTTTAGAACAAAACTAAAAGAAATTTCTTATTACACAAGATTGATCGTGTGAGATTTAAGACACATTATGTTAGAATGGCATTACCTCATCAAAAACATACCTGGAGGTGTTTTTTTTATTTTTTTATTCACACATGTTTCAGTCTACAACTCCAAAGCTCAAGATGTTCTCTTCCACCTTCTGATGTTAACAGCTATCTTTTACGTTTAGTTTACTAGAGTGGAAAATATCGCAGATCTGAAATTATTTGAATGATTCTAGTGAACGTGTATGGAGTTTAAAACACAGTGGAGCACTTCCTGTATGATATGACATCACAAGGTGGAACAGAGTGTTTTAGTTTGTTTGAGAGAACATCTCAGCCTAAATATGCAGGGTTTGTGTGTTAAACATGAAAAACACAACTCCAGGTCTGTTTGTGATGAGGAAACAACGGTATAACTTAGATCAGAAACAGCTATATCAATACTTGCTTATGAAGGTTTCAAGGTTTAGTATTTAAATTAGTTAATTATCTACATAATGATTTTTTTACAACTCTGTCTTAAACTGTGCAAAAATTGTATTCTAGTATCACAATGTATTATTATTGTAATATTTAGCATTGAGTTTGCCATACAAATACCTTTTTTCATTATATCTTGCACCATAAAACACAATTGAATCATTTTCTCTTTGCTTCATTTGTACAGTCCCTGGGTTGGTATAGCACCAAGAGCAGCCTCTAAAACCAACGCATATATAGACAGTGACACAATATAGCGCAAAAGCTAGTGTAAATAATTCATTTTCACCCAAAAACGCATCAATAATAGACCAGTGTCAGCCACTCTCGTGCTAGAATGCATGAGGAAGGTCTTAAGGGCCAGAAAGCCAAAGAAAAACAAAATTTGGCTGTTTGCTCGCAAACTTGTATTATCCGGAGCTTTGAAAAATCCAGCTTGGTTTGCGTATGCCTGTAATTCTCCAGCTCACTGAGTAACTGGATCACAACAGAGCGGCCCACTGACACGCACATCGGCTATAGGAACGATAGCACAAGTCACCGGAAAGAAACATACCTGGAAAATCTATTGTTGTCAATAAATATGTAATGACATCGAATTGGGTTGTGTAAAGTATCAAAAAAACAGATTGTAATCTCAGACTTAGACAAACTTGTAATTGTTCCACAACCAAAATTATTTGGACACAATAGCTCACACATCACAATATATTATAATAACAAAGATCAACAATATAAATGGTAATAATACAATCAAAAGCATAATTGTATAAATGTATACAGAATGTATGAGGAAAAATAAAATATAGAAATATAGTGATACAAATAGCTATATAGAAGAGGTTACAAGGAAAAACAATGCAAAGATTATGTTATGATTGAAAGGACATAGGGTTTTCTATTATAGATTATAAAATCAATACTAAAACTAGATACTAATTTGAGCAGGTATCAATACTAAATATCATCTTGGTATCAGAATTGGTATTGTGTATCGGGTCTATTCTTTCCGAAATTGAGTCATACATTTTAGTATTGTGACAACACTAATGTTTAAATGTCACACAGTATGGCATTATGTATTAAGAATTTCAAATCACTATTGAATTTTACTGCACTGAAAAGGAGCAAAGCATCATGGTCTATGTAGTTTCCTCCGCCTTCTTTGTTCTTTCATTTTTTCAGTCCACATTATTTCCACATTCATTGTATTGCTTTGTTGCTACATATACGTAGAGGCCACAATTGACAAAAAATTTTAGTTTAAACCTTGAGAAAGAACCTTAAAAGTCCACCATGTAACGTTACTAATGGAGGATTCCCCACCTGCTTGTTACCATGGAGATGCTGTTTGCCTGAAATGTTCCACTGCATGGGGTTAAACTTACCTAGCTTGCCTTTAATTAATTAAGGATGTATTATTGCTTAAAAACTGCTTGAAAAATAAGCATTGTCACAAACCCGAGAAATGCAGTTTATTCATCGGGACTGCTACACTTAATTAGTGACAAAGAATAATATAACACTATTAGGTTTGGGGATTTTTCATCTACATGTATTTCTCATAATGTGTTGTTGGTTTTGTAACATTTTTAAACAATAAGCTTCATTCTTAAAATACTAAAACGCTATCGTATTTAATATTTCATAGCTGTATGACTGCATGTAGTATGACTAGTATTTACTGATGCCTGCGTATTGTGCAGCGTGAGGGTGCTATTTTCAGCCATAACACACAGATGGCTGCTCCTCTGACTTCACTGTTGGACTCCTGTGGAAAAAGTGACTTGAAATCACTCTCTACCCATTAAACAACAACATGAATAGGCTAATATTTAGGTCAGAATAGCTATTTTAATACTCTATGCTATTTTTAATTGTCTTTTATCTTTTTTGTCTTTGTTCAAATGACGGGTAGAAGTGAATGTTGTGAATCTCTAAGGAGCACTGGAAGATCTGGAATATTGGAAATCTACAGCAGGAGAAGTGGAAACACATCGCAAGAGTCTGTGTGTCTACCCAGTTTATACATGGCCGACGTGTTGGGTCAATGTGGATTATTTTCCCCAAATTGTACAGTTTATATTTACTACAAACTATTTCCAGGCTTTTTTCACCCTAAACACTTCAGAGAGCTGTGTAATCATACTTTCAGCAGATATCTATTTGCATTAAAGTGTTTAAATAAAGCTTTATGAATATTTTTAGGGAGCTGGTCAGCCCAGACCAAATTTTGGCCTCTTGCCTATTTGTTTTTTTCCTTCAGATTTTGTGAAACTGATTTAAAGGACCCATATTTGACTTTTACTTTTACTTACCTTTTTTCTCATCTATGTTATAATGTTTCCTCATCACAAACATACCCAGAGTTGTGTTTAGTTTCATTCACACATGTTTAACACGCAAATTCTGCATATTTAGGCTGAGAGAAGAATCTCCCAATCAGAAAACACCCTGTTCCACCTTGTGATGTCATGTGGTAATACAGGAAATGATCCACTGTTTTTACACTCCACGCACCTTCATTAAATTAATTTGATTTTATCTGTGGAATTGCTCATTTCTACTTAACAAAAGAGGTCACCATTAAAATTAACACAACATCACAAGGTGAAACATGGCATTTTGAGTTTTGGATATAGACAGACTAATAATAAAGGGTCATTCAAACATGTGAAAGAAACAAAACTCCAGGTCTGTTTTTGATGAGGTAACAACACTTTAACATGGCTAAACGCTTAAGAGCCAATTTTGCCTAATATAGGTCTGTTAATAGTCATAATGTCTAAATTACACAATAGTTATGACTAATCTAATAAAAAAAATCATGACAATACCTTCTGTTAAATGAAGGTTTAAACTGTTGGAAAAATGTGTGTAT
>KN490751.1:16407-23907 GCA_000787155.1 Scartelaos histophorus | reverse complement strand
ATGAAGACTTTGCATTAGAAGTTTGACAAAGTGACTATTGTGCGCTCTTGTCACTGTGTTTCTCACTCCTCCTTGTTTGGTTTGGATGTGTTAGGTTTTGGGATGGAAGCCACACTCCTACTCGTAGTGGGATACTCGCACACCAAAGGCATCGCCATTTCTTTCTTGGTCCTTGCTGTGGGTTTTAGTGGCTTTGCTATCTCAGGTAGGTGGTGTGAAGTCATTAAAAAAAGCATATTTATTGTTAGCTACATTACCAGATTACTACTTTGTACTTATAAATACACACAGTAGACATCAAATATATGATGCAAGGTATATGGAATTATGTTTAAAAAAAGTGAATTTATTAGATATATTTATTTTAGTTTCACATTCCTAGCCAAAGCAATGGGTGGCCTTTTTTTTTACTACATTACATGTGTTCATAGTATTGATATGAAAATCTATGGAACATAAAGAAAAAATTAAAGAAAAAAGTTGGGATGTACAGAAACAGGAAATCAGGTATCAGTTCCATGATATCAGTACAGCCAATAACCTGGTTGGGCCTTTAATTGGATGTAATGAGACTGAAGGTCAAGGATATCTCATAATGTTTGAACATTATTTCAGGCAAAGCTGTTCTATTTTGTTCTTGCAGGATAAATAAGTTACATAACACAACTGAATCAAATTTGTTAACTGTGTTTTGAGAGACAAAAATTCCATGTTCAATACCAACGCCAGTATCGTTTAATATTGGATATCAGCAGATACTTAAAGCCATAGTATCTATTTTGTAGTAAAATAACAGTAAAGGAACTGAAAAAGATGGATCGGTGCCTCTTTATGAAAAAGTGTCAAGCATTTGACTGGTAGTGTTGGTCAATTTACATATAAAATTAAAAAACTAAAATGGTGAAATTCTTAATTTACTTTTTAGAACAGTAATTTCCAATTTGGGGGGTCAGGGTCCAAATTTGGGTTTCTAGAGATTATTGCTTCTATCATGGTTTTTATAATCATTATTTTTCAATAACTTTTGTATTAGTCACAAAATAATCTATTTTTCCTGTCAGTAACTTTATGAAGGTTTTATGAAATCAAACTTTCTTAATGAAAAAGTTCAGTTAATATGATACAGGTTGGTTTGCAGTTATTAGTTTGTGGCTATATTGTTTATTGTTTATTTTATTTATTTATATTAAGGTTTAATATAATTTTTCCCTAGCCCTTCTGATGAGAGAATGACATGTGTGAAGAAAAATATAATATTTAATCTGAATATAACCAAATATTTTTCTGTTTCCTTTTTCAACTAGGGTTTAACGTGAACCACTTGGACATTGCCCCGCGGTACGCCAGCATTCTGATGGGCATTTCCAACGGCGTGGGCACTTTGTCAGGGATGGTGTGTCCTCTCATCGTGGGGGCCATGACCAAACATAAGGTGTGTGATTGGAAGGCTGCACCCCTAGGCCTTTGAGTACACGTGTGAACTTTTATCTCTTTATCTTTTATCTCTTTATCTTTTTAGACACGAGAGGAATGGCAAGGAGTCTTTCTGATCGCCTCTCTTGTCCACTATGGAGGAGTGATTTTCTATGGTATTTGACTTTACAGTTTACAGTTTACTTTACAATTATTGCTTTGATTCTATAAGTTTGTGGCATATCAATGTACATTTATATTGTAAATTTTAATATTTGTGTAAAAGATACAAAACTTTGCAGAGGGTCATATTGAAACAGAAAACAGGATTTTATTTGTTATATTCTTTAATTTAAACCTACACTGCTCAATTGTTTAGCCAAAAATAAAAGCATGTTTTTTGAAGGTTTTATTGCACTGATAGAAAACATAGATATACAAAGTTAAGAAACAGAAAAACATGTGTCCTTACTCCGAGTGAGCTTGCATCTCCACAAACCTGGCCCTTATTTGGCCTGGTGAAGGGCCTCGTCCTCCTGCTTGTTTCCATGGAAATATTGTTCCCATGGTGACAGTCGACAGTATGGCATAAAACTCATCCACTGAGAATACTACTGAGAATAGAAGTATGGTTTTAACTTTCTATTTCTGTGGAATCATGCAGGTGACTCTCCACCTCCAGAAAGATACACAGTGTAGCTTTAATATATTTTTTTTTATTTTATTTTATTATGTTGCAGTATTTTTAATCAGACTTTGGGACGTGAGAGGTTATATTGGGACTCAATAATAACTATCTTTTCCCATAACTATCTATTCCCTAGGGATCTTTGCCTCGGGAGAGAAGCAGCCGTGGGCGGACATAGAGGACACCAGTGAAGAGAAGTGTGGCATTATTGACGAGGACGAACTGGCCAATGAGACAGAAGAGATGTACCGCGGGGGCGGGCAGTACGGGGCCATGAGCCAGGTGGTTGGTTCAAACGGAGGGGGCGGAGCTGGCAGCGGCTGGGTGTCGGACTGGGACAAGTCTGAGGAGTATGTGCAGCCACCTGGGTATAACTCCTATAAGTATGAGGGGAGGGAGGAGGGGAGGGAGACCACCTAGACCAATGACTTTATACAAAAAGCATAAACAGCAAGAAACGACAGATTTTGAACAATCAAGACACAGCAAGATGCTACGTGGAATGGACAGTCCTTTATATAGTATTTCTATTTGCACATATCAGCGTGTGCATTCACTGTATGGGTGTGCTATGGGTTATGTGTGACTCAAGAGATTTAAATATATGTGTACTTTGGATGTCATGAGCTAACAGCACAGTGTGAATTATTAGAATTACAGTCAGACAATCCATATAATGTTGAAAAAAAGTCCATAAGTTCTGACGGAGCTCTAAATTTTTCCAAAGGAGGGCTCGAACTTTACTAATAATGTTACTTTTATTCGTAGTGTGCAGTACATTATTCATTTTTCATTCACTCCATTCCCTCCACCACACCTTGTGGTGGGAAGACACTTCTCTAGCTCCAGCTGCCCTGGGGCATAAGAACAAAAGCCAGGCTGTTAATCTGCACCAATTGCCTCTCGGCTCACTCACTCACTGTAATGAGCTGCTCTACGTTCTTATCTTAGGTTTTTCCATCCCTCTATAGTTACAAAGTGACTCAAATAAGTCCTTACAATAACCAGAGGAGGGTACAATAACCAAAATGTGTACTCAAGTACAAATACTGTTTCTTCAGAACTATATTAATTAAAGATTCACTTGGCATTTAATGTATCCATCTTGCATTTATATATTTGCAAGAGTTTTTATTGCTCAAACCTGGTTCAAATCTGCTTGTTCTATGAAAAACAGATCAGTTTAATGCCAAAAGTTACATTTAAGTAGAAGTAAAATGTTGTGGTAATTATTTAAGTAGTTTCTACTCAATTGTAATACTTGTAGACTTACTCACAGAGGGAAGAGTAACCAAAACTTTTACTTAAGTAAGAACACTGTTACTTCAAGCAAAACATTACTAAAGTAGTAAAAAGTAAAATAAAAAAAAAAATGAATATAACTACACACATTTTCTAATGGGATGTTGTACCTTGAATTGCTATTATTGGTGGTCTCTCTCAGACTGGGCAGGTGCTGTAGATCAGAGTGCAGTAGTGGGAGCACGTGAAGCATATTAGAATGTGCACAGGTCCATGCTGGAGTGGAGCACTTGTGCTGGGGAGAGAGTTCTGTCTAGTGCAAGCTCACCTGTGTCTGACCTAACTGAGCCATGTGGGTCACCATGTGCATCTGACAAATCATTCGCCACACTGATCTTTGGTTAAATATACACCTTTGTTTACCCAGAGTACGCGCTTACATTGGTACTTTTCAGCTCCTAGAATGTGATGATGTCATACTTCATTTTGGGTGCAAGAGTCACTTTGTCCTAAACACCAATGTGTTTACATGAAAACCAAAAATCTGATCATAATCTGATTTCTGAAGTTATCAGATTATTGAACTGTCTTGTAAACAGTGGCTGCAGTTACATGCACACCAAAATCTGATTATTGTCTGATTTTTGGACCTTTAAGATTATTTAAATGACATGCAAACTGAAAAATTTGAAGCGAGTATTCAGAGGAACCATGATCAGAAAGAAATTATATGACTTTGCTCTTTAAATATTATTTTAATGATCTGACACCAGAAATATGATAATGCACTGAGTATGCATGCAACTGTAGCCAAGTTTTGACATGGAAAGTTATGTAAAACAGAGCAAACTATTATGGCAAAGACAAAAATGAATGAGGTAAAACATTTGAGAGAGGTATTTTAACATTCTCTGTCTTCCAAATGCAAATACAACGGTTACTTTAAAATTCTATTGATTAACTGATATATATATCACCAGCTATTGGATTTTACTGGCCATGTACTGACATTTGGCTATGGAATATTCTAAAGGTAAATTTATAAATGTTGATTCTGATATTATTGATCAGACACAAGAACTCACTCTATTACAACATAAATGCAGCAATAGGCCAGGTTCATGTTACATTGAAATTTTAAGTCAGTACTTCAAAATTGATCTGTTTGGCATCTTTTTGTAGAAACATTTTGATTAATTAATTAATTAATTATTAATTAATTATTAGAATTTGACAGTTTAACTGTCAAACTTGACTTTGTTTACGGTCAGTAGCTCTGAAATAGGTTGAATTCAAGTTCTAGAATTTGATTGCGACCATCGCCATAGCAATTAACAATTCAAAACAAAATATCATATCTCTTGAACTGTCGACTGGCTCCACAAGCTTGGGTCTCTTCAACTGAGCCTTCAACAACAATCTTTGGGGTCGAGTCATGACTCCATTTTCTGAAGCCTTTGTTAAAAATTATTTCACTTTTGTCACTTTATAGCCTACGGACAGAGAAGATTTTGAACTTTGTGCTAGTTTTTTCATGTGGATAAGTCTAGTAATTACAGAAATATTAACTACAAACCAGTTCACCAAATCTGTAATCTCACAGTTAAAACAGCACCACCATCGAATGTCGATCTGTCCTATTGCTCATTTTTTAACCTATAGGGATTTAGAATGTTGTGATGTCCCTTGAAGCTGACCTATTCACATGAGACAAAATCTGTCACAAAGTTCAGTGTCTTAGCTGTCAGCAGAAATAAGGTGAATTTACATTTGGAACTATGGCTAGAATATCATGAACACAACCAAGATTTCTAAGCATGTGTGGAGTCTTTCATTTATTTATTTATTTTTTCTATACTGATCAAATTTTCAGCAGTATTTTTTCTTTCTTTCTTACCATTTCAGAGTTGGTGCTGTCTTAATGTTGTGAATTTTTGAACTGACGGAACATATTTTTATTTATTTATTTAAATTTTATTTTATTTTTTGGTAAATGTAAGTCTGTGTTTTTGGGTGCAGGTGTGGAACATTGTGCAGTGAGCATGTTTAACTGAGTTTAGCAGTGCTGTTACTGGCTGACACATAGCCTACTACATTTATGTACCAACAAATATTGCGTTAAAGATTCACTATGCAACTTTTCTGGGAGAGGGTACATCGAGAGGTTGTCTCTATGGAGATGTAATTGCTCCACCTGAAATGTTTCACAGGATACATATCTCCATGGAAACACCACCAGCCCAAGTTACAGCTCAGATCTGTGGTGAGGCAACCACACATTGTAAAAATACATGTTTTTCTATGCATTTTTGAGTAGTAATAGCACCTGTAATGAAAGACATTCTAGATAAATACTTGTTATGCCATATTGTGGAACATTCCAGCTGAAGCACAAACATCTCCTAGGTAACAAGCAGAAAAGTTACTTAGTGCGGACTTGAATGAATACATAGTAATGTCCAGTCTCAAATGTTTAAAGGGCTTATATTATGCCATTTTCTGATCTAATAATGTTGTCTCTGTATCAAAAAACAACCAGAAAACACACTGTTCCACCTTGTGATGTCATGTGGTAATACAGGAAGTTCACCACTGCGTTTTAAACTTGTGCACCATCACTACAATCACTTGGATGATTTCAGTCCTGGAATTGTTAACTTGGAAACTACCGCATCACAAGGTGGAATAGAGCATTTTGAGCTTTGGAGCTGTAGACAGACTAATAATAAAAGGTTTCTCAAACGTGTGAATGAACCAACAATTCTAGGTATGTTTTTGATGAGGTAACAACATTCTAAAATGGCTAAAATTCACAATAGTCACTTTGAAATTTTGGACATTATCGAGAGTTTCTTTGCTGACTCACAAAAAGTATTATTTACAATACTGGCAAATACAAAATAGCCCAAGCGTCACCCACACACACCCACACGCAGTACATAAACAGAAATAACCACGCTTATACACCAACTTTTCCTTGGACTATGAACGCTAGTGTGAATGTTCAATGCTATGTTTTGCTCTGTGGATAAAGTATATGAGAGGCATACCGCCATTAAGTCAGTGTTATGAAAATGCAAAAGTGTTTTATTTTATGTGTTGTTACTGTGTTTGTCTTGCCAATGTTGTCCTCCTTCATAGAATACGTGGTCCTTTCTGCTAGGTGACGAAATGAAACAATATCTCCATGGAAACAGGTGGTATTCACTTGTACAGTAGATATGTATATGTGATGAATTCTTCCTATGTAAAATAAAAATGTATGGTCAATCGCTTATGTAAGAAGTCTGGGGGTTATTATGGCAAATTAAAGCAGCATTGTTTTGTACACGGTGGTGGTTGCATTGTCACTTGTCTGTCTCTGCCCGCGTAGGACAGATGGATGGAGGATTATCGGTGTGATTTTAGGCAAAGATTAGATGGAAAGAGCAGATGCACTCAGTGGGAGATAGAGAGAGAAACGTGAAAGAGGGAGGGAGAGCGGAGGGAGGCGCAGGACCAAAGGGAGGGATGGGTATTGTGTGGATGCGTGTGTGTGTGTGTGCCCTGTGCCCATGTGTTAAACCTGCTTAAAAATATTACAATTGAATTAAGATTTTGAATTTTACAGTTCAAAATTTAATTAAAATAGAATAAAAATGTTCCTGGAATGTTCCACAGTATGACTTTAACATATCTGCATATCTGATCACCATGGAGACAAGGGCCAAGTGGTCACAGGGCAGAAATGTGGGCATTATGGAGAAAGTTGGAGGGCTGCCCACGGAAAAGTTACGGAGTGCACCTTTAAATAGTCAAATGACCGGACTGACTGCAATATTTGGATGTATTCTCGGCGGTATAAGAATGATTATTACAAGATAGGGTGGGAAAAACAACTATTAATTTAACGGACGCTAGAGGTCAGGAATGTGTGTGATAAATCGTCTCCTGGTATGTGCTTTATTTATTTATTTTTTTTTTATTAGCAATGTGAGTTTATTTGTTTGTTTTTAATCAAATTTCATCTTTTACATTTAATTGTTTTTATTACTTCATTACATCAAATTAACGTGTCAACCTAAAAATATTGTAATACCATGAAAACGTTCAATTTATGTTTGTAACTAACTCTTTATCACTGCGACAATTCACTGAGCCGCTATTAGTAATAATCA
>KN490751.1:0-16397 GCA_000787155.1 Scartelaos histophorus | reverse complement strand
GAACCGCTATTAGTAATAATCAACGCGGTCGTCTAAAGTAAATGTTCCGGTCTTATAAAGTCCTTTAACAAGACATAAATGGGCTTGGTCGCTGGGAAATAAGGAGTCTACATTTTCTCGATTGTGATTGGACACTTTTCAGGATATGGGCGGGGATCATATTTTTTCTTGCAAAATGATTGGACAGGAACATTGTCAGTCTCGTATTCTCCGTTTTCATTGGCTGAGGTAGGGATTATGTCAGCGTTTACCTCAATGAGCTACAGCAGAGACTGAAGTTGCACGATTTTGTATTATATATTTATGACAAACTTTTATATTGAGCATTTTTGTCAGTTATAAAATCGACTCAACAAGGAATTGCCCGATACGGTTCCTGGAAAGCTCATTTTAGCCTTTTTACTGGCGTCAACCAACAAGGAAATCGTTTCATGCTAACGTAATGTAGCAGGCTATTCTCATTTCTTCAGCTTTTTTTAAACACATCTTAACCGAACTTGCGTGAAGGTATGAAAAACGTGCAATTTTAACAAGCACTTTGCATTTTGTATTTACCAATGGGTGGATCTTGTGTTAATGGTATTGTTAAGGGATAAGGGGGTTGCTGTAAATCTAGGTCACTGTCTGAGCCATTCATTGTCTTACTGTCTTTGGATCACAAGTCTACCTTTAAACTCAGGCTTAAATGCAGTAACTGGTGACTTAATTGCAGTAACTGATGACTTAATTGCAGTAACTGATGACTTAATTGCAGTAACTGATGACTTAATTGTGCAGTTGCAGGTATGACTGAGTACAAGCTCGTGGTGGTGGGTGCAGGAGGTGTGGGGAAAAGTGCCCTCACGATACAACTTATCCAGAATCACTTTGTGGACGAGTATGATCCAACCATCGAGGTGAGACCGTACACATAACATTGCTGTTCCAAACATACCAATTTAAAGATGCACTGTGTCACTTCTATGTAACTTGGGGGTCTGTCATCTTCTGGTTTCCATGGAGATGTTATTGCTTTGCTTGGAATAAGATAAGAGACCCTTTTTCACATCAAAGTGCATGAATATCTGGAGAATAAAGTGTGCAATGAAAACTTAAGCTTAATAAATACATCAATTTCATATGAATGGAGCTAAGATACAAAAATGTGTAAGGATAATAAATTATTCTGCTGTATGACATTAAAGAAAGAGAAAAAGCAGGCCAGATCAGTGGTCTGTGAGAATGCATGTTTTAAGGTCATTTTTAAAACGCCTGTTATTGAGTTCATACAAGATAGCTATTTTTTACAGCAACCACATCTCTATGGAGACAAGTATTGAATGCAAGTTGAATAGTTTACCTTGAAACAGCATGTTTTGCTAATCTACATGCTGTAAAATGTATTCCAGGACTCTTATAGAAAGCAGGTGGTGATCGACGGAGAGACGTGCCTGTTGGACATCCTGGACACTGCAGGTCAGGAGGAGTACAGCGCCATGAGGGACCAGTACATGAGGACAGGGGAGGGCTTCCTCTGTGTGTTCGCCATCAACAACACCAAGTCATTTGAAGATGTTCACCTCTACAGGTACTACATCTGGGGAAAAATGGGACTCTTGTAAGCAAAACAAATTTTACTTTAAAATTGCCACATACTAAGTATCCATAAACACTGCAAACACATGATCCAATTTCTTTACTTATATCTTAAACAACATTGACCCTCTCCATATTGGTCAGACATGTACAATGGATCTATGTTTATTCACCATATTCACTGCAGTTGCCTAGCATCTTGTTATGTGAGCATTGTATACATTTACTGATGGAAATGTATCTATCACAAATCTAGTTGTTACAACACAAAATTGACAAGATCTGTTTGGTCTAATGTAGTGGTTCAAAACAGGCCAGACTGCAATCATTTGCACGGTAAATCTTTTGCTAAACAAAATGCACTCCCCTTCGTCCCCCATTTTAGTCTATACTACTTTATGCATTTAGACCTCTACAGAAATATGATGAGTGACTAAGGAAAAAAATGCATTTTCCTTTCTCCTTTACATGGTGACGTTAATGTTTGACAGTATGGCACTCGAATTATCCATCTTGCACTTTTTCACTTAAAGGTGTTTGTATTGCAGAATACTCAAATCATTTAATTAATTTCAAATAAACTATACATGCTAAAAAAAATATTGTTCCTCCTTAGAGAGCAGATCAACAGAGTGAAAGACAGCGACAGTGTGCCCATGGTGCTGGTGGGAAACAAGAGTGACCTGAACTCTCGCACAGTGGAGACCAAGCAGGCCCAGGAGCTCGCCCGGAGCTATGGAGTCCCATTTGTGGAGACCTCTGCCAAAACTAGACAGGTAATCCTAACTCTGTCACCCATACTTTAACCACTTTTTTTATATTTATATCATTATCTTGTGTGTTGCAGGGTGTTGAGGAAGCATTCTATTCACTTGTGCGTGAGATAAGAAAATACAAGGAAACCAACCGCAGCAGCAAGAAGAGCAAGAAGAACAGCCAAAGACGTTGCACAATCCTATAGCAGCACATACACAGATCATAAACCTGTTTGCCGGATACACTGCACCTACTTTTCCGATTTTGCACATTCAGTATCAGCTCTGGACCACACATAGCTGACCAAATCCACTTTTAGATTTTCTTTTTTCTTTTTGTAATTCCAGCTAGTGCCCGTGGACTGGATAAGCTGTATTTTTAAATGGTAATTTTACGATGTAGTCATGCCATAAATGTTGTCCTTTTTTAGAGGAAAATCTTTCCAAAAATGTGTTCCCCCCCCGCCCCACCCCAAAGATTGTGTACAAGATTTGTGCTTTACAGGATTTAAGAATTTCATCAGAAAAAAGGGACATAATTGATTTAAATAAGTGTAGCTGTAATTTGCCATTGTTTTATTTTTAAGTCTGTTTTCCCCTGGCCAAGTATTACGCTTTTTTTTTTTTTAAGATTGTATCCAGAATAGTTTATTTTTATTACTGTAAATGTACATTTTTGTAGCCCACAGATCAATAAAAGCGCTAGTCTTTGAATTCTAAACTTGCTGAGTGAAATGCTTTTGATGCACTCTGTACCATGTTAAAGTTTTGGTGTTTACATTCTTTGATAAATAAAGGGTTTTTGAAATTTTGTGTCAGTTTATGAAAAAGGCAAAACCAGGAAATTCAGTTGTGTTTTTTATTTCATTTTATTTTACAAAATCTTTACTTTGACCTAGTGTTCAACAGTACAAAAATATTGAGACTGAGGTATCATTATTACAAAACATACAGCACAGTAAAAATAAGATAGGCACATGGGGACAAACAGCTCACAGTCTCACCAGCCGAAACGTGATACCAGTTTGCTCTGGTCGTCCAGGTCAAACTGAACCTTTTTGCGCATGTAGAAAATGGGACAGTCCCGACTAAAAAGAGACAACAAAAAAAGCTCAGACTGAAAAACAACTGTGTGGATATGAATTGAGAACTGAAAAGTTTGTATCTGACATACCTGGTACACAGCACATCCTCGTGAAGAGACCCTTGACATCTCTGGCACTGGGTCCATAGGCGAGAAAAGCGCTCCTCCAGGGAATTTAGATGGAAAATCTAAATAAATATAAATGTTAAAGGGGACAAGTGAAATTGACTGACCAGGCATTCAAGACCTGACCGCTCCGAAAATCTGTTTTTTACCTCCCCCTATCCTCATTCAATGATCTGTTCCCACATGCAATTCTTCAAAAAAAATTCTGACTCCACACACGCCAGGTTCAAAAATGTCACTGCCATTTTTTAAACTATAAAATAGAGTTAAATCTGCTGCTTGCTACAGTGAAATCACACTATATACATCAAACTATAATGCAAATGTTTGTGTCTAACCTCCTTCTGGTAAAGTTCAGATTCCTTCTTCTTACAGAAATCACACACAGCCGCTGCAATGATACACAGAATGTTTGTTCATCATAACACCCACATAAGTGCTTGAGAAGTCTATAAATATGAGCCCAAAATCGTCCAATACATACCATCTGTTTTGAGCACAGCTTTGCAGCCGATGCAGGTGCTTCTCTTCTGGGCAAATGCCATGAGGCCTCCCACCTTTGAGGTCAGCACGGTTTTACAGCGGGTATGGTCACCCTCTGCCACACACAAAGCATAGTTGTAGTATTTATCAATGATTTCCTTTCTTTGATTATAAAAAAATGAACATAATGTGCATAAAGTGCTTTTAATCATGGTATATTGGTGTTCCTTTATTACTAACCAACTTGGAGATGTATTTCAACTGATTCATGCAGGTTTGTGTAATTCTGTACTGTTTTGCATTCAAATACTGAGTTCTCAGAAAATGTCAGTGTGCCTGAAAATGTCTAAATGCCTTATCCCCAACTACTTTTCCTGTATTTTGTTGTAATTATTAAAAAAAGAAAAAAATGCAGTTTTGAACAAGTCAAAAGACCAGTTTCTATTATTAAGCCATTTTACAAACATATGAAACAAGCATAATAGATCTCCTTTAAAAGTTTGAATACTCACTTAGCAGGACACTCTCAGCTTTGGTTTCCCCTAAAATAGGCTCAAATATTCTCATCAGGGGCTTGGCTAGCTGCTGGTCCAGGTAGTACTGAGTGTCGATGGGAATGTTGTTCTCCAGCACGTAGATAGGATCCTGGAGTGGGTGAACAAAAATACCTCAATACTGCATAATACTACAGTAGGCAAAAAGTAACAGTATTTACAGCAGTACACACCTCTGACTTCATGTATGCAGCTGCTCCTTTAGCCGCTTTAATGATGACGTAGGGAACTCTGTCTCCCAAATTAGGGGCGCTACCTGCATCTCTTTTTCTCATTCTGGAAAAATTTTTAAAACATTCAAGTTGCGCAGTTAACCAAAAAGTAAAGAATAGTTGATGATAGTTGATAGCGATGATCAGCTTGTTTTTGGTCAGCAAATAAAGAGTAGTTCAGATTTTGGTGGAATACACAGATTTTTTGTGTGCTTTTGGTTTTCTAGGTAACTTTCTTTTTCTACTGGTTGTCTCTATCAAAGTGGTATTGATTTGCCTGGAATATTTCACAGTATGGCATTAAGCATGTCTATCTCCAGTCCACAGAGACAAGTAGACACCAGATCTGTGGAGAGGGGACACGGTAAGAAGGCATGCTTTCAATGTATTTTTGAGCAATAAAAACATATGCAATTAGATTTTTTTAGTAAATCCAAAATACTGCAAAAGCAACAAAATACCTATGGATGCAAACAAGTGCTGAGCCCTTTATGAGAAAAGTCACATAGTGCTAAATGGCACTGAAGAAACACATATTGTCTACTAGTATGCTCATGAATGTTGATAGAAATCCATTTTAATGTTTTTTTAAATACAAAAAAAATGAAACGGAAATTGTGATTGGTAAAAAAAAAAAAAATCCCCTTAAGTTGAACAAAAATTGAAATATTTTTGTAAAACAAGGTGTTATTAAAGTACATGGCCTCACCTCTCCGCTAGCTCCACGTGGGCCTGTTTGCCAGCGTACTCCTGAGCTGTGCGAGTTAGCTCTTTAGTGATCACCAGCTGGCTGATGTCTATGCGGTTGCACAACAGATCTGAGATGACTTCTTTGGCGTGGTCTACAGCTCCCTGTGGGTCTCTGTAGGAGAAGGTATAACATTTAACTCTCAGCCATATAAAAACAAACTGTAGTACTTAGTTATATTCACTCAAACACATTTACTTGAGTATTTTTATTTTAGCGTTACTTGTCAGAGTAGTTTTCAAAGACCACACTACTTTCTACATGATTAATACATTTGACAATTTTACAGTCCTCAAAGTTTTGGTTACTCTTCTCACTGTCTTTAAGGTCTATCATTAGAAAATATCAGATTAAGTGTATCATTTCATTTTTATTCCATATGCAAGTTCCGCTTTTTTGCTTAATTTCTTGATCTGCTATTTTGTACTTCTACGTGGGTCAGATTGTTTTCAAGATACTGTACATTGACTTGATTTTTGGCTCCTCTGCCCACCTCTGATTTAAAAAAAAGGTGGCAGATTTGTGCTTACCTGTCTATCAAAATTTTCTGGAGACATGTGTTGATGAGATTAGCCACTAGAGGGCAGTTGTCTCTCCGCACTGTCTCAATTCCTTTACAGTCCATCTTGTCGTGGGTATCAGCACTGGAGGAGAAGTACAGCCCTGCGTATCGCTTCTTGTTGATCAGCAGATATGGAAAGTACACCTTTAGGGGAACATACAAATGTAATTAGTTGTGGTGCTAGAAGGTCATTTAATCTGCTTGTATTCATAAAGCTGTCATCGCTTTGCCTGGAATGTTCCACAGTATGGCATTAAACTTGTCCGTCTTCGTCGAGACAAGCAGGTGAAGCAACCAGGTCAAGTTACAGGAGTGTCATGTTTTTCCAAGGCATTTTTAAAGATATGAAAACACCCGCTATGAGATCAGTGCCAATCCCATACCGTGGTGAATTCCTGGCAAAGTGATAACATCTCCATGGAAACAAGCCAGAAAAGTTAGACGTTGAAATATTATTCATACCACTACTACATTCACAGCATTCACGGATTTGATGTCATAATTTCAGATGGAGAACATCAGAATTTTTTATTTTAACTCTTTGCTAAATTAAACGTTTTTGAAAGAAATCTCTAAAAATCAAATGCACTGTTGAATCTAATTAAATAAATAAAAAAAATGTGTGGTATTCATCTTGTAGCTCACAGTCCTTCCAAATTACATTAACTGTGCATTCGGATTTTAAAAATGCAACTTTTTAAATACTATAGTGAAAAAAATATACAATCCTTAATAAATTTGTGTTGGCGAGAAGACCTTGATTAATGCCAGTTTATGTTTACTATAGATACGCCCATTAATTAAATATTTAACAGGAACAAAAATTTTTGGACAAGGGCAAATTTCTGCCTGCCCTCATTATCTCAATTTTACAATAGGGAACGATTAGAGAGCCATTCTGTGATTTATTACCTTTTCAAATTCTAGTTTGATTGGCTGTACGAAATGCGATGACACCCACTCGGCCGCCTCCTTTCCGATATCCATGGCTTCCCTCACTGTGGCAACACCAAGCTTAACCATAACAGAATCTGTATCTCCATAAATGACCTGCACATGACATGATGTTTATGTTTTGTTCATATCTGATAGCCAAGACCATCATAGCAACCAAAAGCTTACCTTGGCATCAGCCTCATACCCGTTGGCGATGGTGTACTTTGACTCGACAAGCTGTTTCGTCTGCTCAATCATCTGTCTTCCAAATCCAGTCACACTCTATAAAAAACAGTTAGTCATAGTTAGTCAGTAGTTAGCAGTAGTAGTAAGGTTGTAGTAGTGGTGGCAATTTCAGATGGTAGGAGAAAAAGTAGCAGTACTTGGTAGAAAATACATTATACCTGCAGCAGATCAAATTTAAATGTTTTATCACCTGGGAGATTTCTAGACATGGGAGCTTGCCGACTTGAGCCCCAGTGAAGCCGTACACAGAGTTGGCACTGATTTTGAGAGCCAGCTGTCGACCATCCAGCACTTGTTTCTTGAATGGGTCGGTTTCCTTCTTCAGTTCGGCCTTAGCTCTGCGGACATACAATGTAAATGAGACAGGACATAGTATTGTAGTGTTGTGGTACATTATGTTGTGTTTTTCCTGGTCTGATACCTTTTTCTGGCAGACAGCAGGTTCTCCAAGATTTCAGGAAGTAGACCTTTCCTCAGAGAGCTTTTCACAAACATGTCCCCAGTTGGAGTCTTGATAAAATCATCAGAGGAGAGCCTGCAAACCATTAGACTATTAGAAACTATTAACTATTAGAAAAGGAACTATTAGAAAAGGTGGGTATTAGTTACATTTAATTGAGTAATCTTTTAAATTTGAACTCCACTGAATAGTTTTCAGACTCAAGTAACATATTTTACAGTGAACAATAAAATGTTTGTAAAAGATTATTGTATTATTGTAAAAAGTTCCATTATTCTCCCTTGAGTAAAAGTTTTGTTTAATATCCCCACTGTCAGACAAAAACTGTTCATATCATGACAATATGAAATGATATGAACATTTATGTTTCTTGCACTGCTCCTTCAAAAATGATTTTGTCTTACTCAATTTTTGTGTCTATTCTTTGGAGACACCAGATTTTTTTTCAGTGTTTTATTTTATTTTTGTCCTTTTTTTGTTTGCTCTAATAAGTGTAACTGTCGGCATGTAATATCTTTAATTTGGAGTAGTATCCCAAATACTTCTTCACTCTTCCTCAAGTTATTATTTGGACCTCTACTATTACTTTGTACTTGTATTTGAGTAATATTATTTTGAAGGAGTAATACTCTTACTTGCCTACAGTCTTTGGCTATTCTACCCACCTCTGATTAACACCATTATTTCTTAGTTGCCATAGTAATTTACCCCAGTTTCTCCGCAGATCCTCTTTGCAGCAGCGTGGTGTAGCATAGGTTGTGAGCCATCATGATAGACGGGTATAGAGAGGAAAAATCCAGCGTGGCAATGGGGAGGCTGTAATATCTAACAACAGACAGGAGGATGAAAGAATTAAAAATATGCACATCAAAACCTGACTAAGCACTACATGAAAATAATTATTTAAAGGCCTTATATTACGCTTTTTTATGTATATTACAATGTTGCATCTTCATCAAAACATACCTGAAGTTACGTTTTGTTTCATTCACACATGTTTAACACACAAACCCTGCATATTTAGGAATTCTCTCAAACAGAAAACACTGATGTCATCTGGTGGAGAAGTTCTCCACCTTGTATTTAAACTCCATACACCTTCACTAGAATCATGTGGATCATTTCTGCCCTGGAACTGCGCATTTCAGTTGAACAAAAGGTAAAAGGTAGCTGTTAATTTGAAAAGTAAATCTTATGTAATATAGGATGTACAATTTTGTTATTTTTTTATGTTTATATCAGTTAATTTTTGATATATAACAAAAACAGATAACGGATGCCAATACATTAACTTTTTCACTTTTTTTTTTAACCAATTAACAATTCCTAAGGTTAATACTGAAAATCTATACATTTACTTTATGTTTTCTAAGAACAATGATAAGTATAATATTTAAAAGTTAGACAAAGACAAGAACACAGACCCTTTTTCTGGCTCAATAACAGTGGCTCCCGTATAATCCTCGCCTCCCTCAGTCTTCACCACAGGCATGACCAGGTCCTGTTTCATTGCCTGGAAGCACAAAAATTCAAATTATCAAAAAACAAAACATGAGAAACAAATTTGATTTTAACCTCTTAAATGTACCTGTCGCAGTAGCTGAGACACAACTTTGATCTGCTGCCCTCTAGAGAGCAGGTAGGTCAGTGGCACCCCGGTCACCCTCGCCATCTCCATATAGTTGATCACACACATCAGCTTCTGCAGCAGTCGCAGAGGCAGGTACGCATCTTTTAGACAGTACACAGCTAAACGGCGACGAGTCTGCTCATTACCATTCTGGAAAAGATTTATAGTACAGTAAGTATTGTCATAGTACATTTTACATTTTTGCTTGCTTCTAGCTTTATTTACTTGTAGGTCAGTGATGATAGAATGCTGGACATCCTCTTTTTGTTCTTGTAAAAAGTGGAAGCTGACAGCGTTCAGTGTGTATGAGCGAAGTTTATAGTCCCTGAGAAGAACCTAAGGAGACAATATTATTAGGACAAATAATAGTGAGTAAAGGAAATATACAGAACACAGTAATGATAATAGCATTAATGATGATAATAGCAGTATTGAGAATAGCAGTATTAATAATAGTAGTAGCAGTAGTAGTAGTAGTAGCAGCAATAGTAGCAATGGCAGCAGTAGCAGTAGTAGTACTGTATTAGTAAAATAGTAGTAGGAGATAACAACAGTAGTTAGAAGTACTGTAGTGGTAACTATTGTAGTTAAAAGTAGTAGTGAACAGTAGATGTATTGTATTGGTATTAGTTAGTACTTAGTGTTTATGCTGTAATGGTACCAGTCAGTAAAAGTAGTAGCTGTTGGTAATAAATATAAATAAATATTGCACCTGCAGCAGATCAAACTGAACCCGTCCTTCCATGTTTATAGTTTTGTTTTCACGCCTTCCCATCTGTTTACTCTGAAAGTTTAGATCTTTCAACACAGACTTGATCCCTCGTACTCGGCCCAGGTAAGGGAACAGGTTGACCTAAACACATTTTATTACAAATACATTATAGAAAAAAAAACAATAAATCTTGAAAAAACAAAAATATAGCCATTATATACAACATACCTTCAAAGCAGCTGCCCTATTCAGCAAGTATGGAAAGTCAAAGTTCTGAATGTTGTATCCAGTTATGATGTCTGGATCCACTGTCCGCAAAAACTCGGCCCAGCTCTATAGACACAAACCAAGCTGATATGTAAGCGAGAAAATATAGTTAAGTCTACTGAGCTTTTAACATAATATGTTTTTAACACAAAATGTTATCTCCTTAAAAATATAGTTGTGTTTTGTTTCATTCACACGTTTGAGTAACCCCTTTATCATTAATCTGTCTACATCTCCAAAGCTCAAAATGCTCTGTACCACCTTATGATGTCATGAAATCGTAGTTTAAGTTAACTTTTACCTTACTACAGTAAAAAATAGTGTATGGAGTTTAAAAACACAGTGGAGCATTATAACATTGATCAGAAAAGAGATATAAAAATAAGCATCCATCCATTTTCTCCCGCTTAATCCAGCTGGGTCGTGGGGGCAGCACGCTGCCCATTACTCTGTGCACCAGACCCAGACCCTATGAGCCCCTCTGCAGGTGGTGAGCCCACAGGAGGGAGGGACTCCACTACGGTCACTGATTGTAAACTGTTCATAGGGTGTTGCATGTTTTTGGGTGATGGGGGAAACCGGAGTACCCGGAGGAAACCCATCCAGACACGGGGAGGAAACATGCAAACTCCACACAGAAAGGCCTGGGCGACCCGGGGATCGAACCCATAACCCATAAACCCATAAATACCTGGAGTAGCTGTTTTTCTTGTGTAAAACAGAGGATTTGGGAGCCCACAATACTGGCACAGGACTGCAGGGTGAACACTGTGCGGATGAATGGCTCTGACTCGCCCTGTCGCTGGACCATAGAAGCAATCTGAATGACAGGATCCTTGTCTGCTTCTGGGAAGATTCCTAAATACAAAGATAAAAAATGTGGTAGTTATGTTTTAAATGAATGAAGTAGCAACTGATGACCTAATGGTATAGACAAAAATGTTGGACTGACTAATGAAGTGTGGCTACAAGTGTGTGCCAACAGCCCATTCATCCATTTATAGATTAATAAAGATCGGTAAAGTGTACTGCCCAAGGACACAACATGCAATACCAACTGTGGGGATAGAACTACAAACTGACCCACTTCCATTCCAAGTTAAAGGTGGACTATGAAACTTCTCTGGTTGAGGGACCACCCCTTGCCTTTCTTTGTGGAAATGGAATGGAAATTTCTTTGCCTAGAATGTTCTAAAGTATGTCTTTAATAAACTGATCACAGAGCAGCATTGTGCTTTGTGTAGAAGCCAGAGATGAAGCGCACAAACAAACAAAACATGCTGATGTTGACAGAGGTACTTCAGCCTATATTAGCATTAATGCAGAGATGAAGCGCACAAACAAACAAAACAAACATGCTGATGTTGACAGAGAAAACTTTGTGGACTGGTTATAACAAAATTTTGAGTTTTCAGCTTGTTGAACTGTTGCTTTAAACAATCAGATTCAAATAATCGTCAGGCATTCTGCATTTTCCAGATCATTTCAGAAAAAATTGTTCCAGATTGATAAATGTGTGAAACTCAGTGTGCCACACATACGCGTCTGTAGATGGCGTGAGCCAGGTTAGTTGAAAGGCCCTCCACCAGATAAGTTACACAGGACACCTGTTGGATGACTTCTGGATGACTATTGTCTACTTCTGATGTAGTTCAGGTTTATTTGAGCATTTAGGCCTGGTTTAGGCCTGGTTTAGGCCTGGTTTAGGCCTGGTTTAGGCCTGGTTTAGGCCTGGTTTAGGCCTGGTTTAGGCCTGGTTTAGGCCTGGTTTAGGCCGAATTTTGATCTGGTGAATGTGGAAGCGCAAACCCTCTCTAAATATGTGACATCTGTCATGTGAAGTTGCATTGTACCTTTTCTTCCTGCACACTCAATATCAAAGCTTAGGACTCGGAGTGGGGCAATACGCTGCCAGTCCCCCTCCGCCGGGTGACTTATCACATCATTCCAGCCCACATCCACTTCATATTGACACAAGGAAACCTGAACAATAACGGCAAAGTTAGGACAAAATAGAATATGGACGACTGTGTGTACAAAACAGTCAGTAAAAATGGAATAGAATGAATAACCAGACTGACCTTGCCCGGGTACTGTGATGCGTCTCCCACAGTCTTCTCCTCCCGAACTCTGAATTTGGTTTTGGGGAGTTCAATCCAACAGCAGCCCACAATGTCACAATCTACCATGAACCTGTTATTAAAACACAGAGGTAGAATGGTTGCCCTTTATGTAAAACTAATGTTATTGGATTGAAATTTTTAACATGCTGCGTAAAAATGGAAATAAAAGCTACAACATGGCTATGTTTAAACAATTGTGACTAAAATGTATATTTTGTCAAAGTTCATTTTATTCAAATACCTATTTTGTAAAGGGCTTATAATATATTTTTTTATTACTTTTATAATCATTACAATCGTTACATCCTAAAGTTTAAAACACATTCCTAGTTTGTTTGCTTATCATTTTCTTCACTGATAATGATCATGTTTTTGTTTTTTGTTTTGTTCATTTATAGAATGTGAATAGTTAATTTGTAATCTCTACCATAACCTGACCAATATTTGCTGATAGACATTAACCAATGCCCAAACATGTTTTATGAGACAAAGCAACATAACAAATAGCTGCTCCAAAAGTATACAATATGTCACAATACCTGATTTCAAAATCAATGTTGGCCTCATAGGACTGGTAATTCTGAGGGGCAAAAGGCCCAAACTTAAAGCCCTGCTCCAGGAGTCGCTTGGCTGGGGCAATCAGGCGAGGCATTGCCATGGTGATCTTTAGGAAATCGAGAATGTGTTTACCGTGGTAACCATACATACCTAAAGGACAATAGTAACAGATTATTTCAAAATATTTATACTTTCTATGAATGTGTACTCTTATTCACACACTCTCTTTGCGGGTGATGTCTACAGCCAGCACAGTGACAGAGATGTTATCCTTATTGGAGCGCATGTCTTTGAGCACCGCAGAGTTTAATTCTCTTTGAAATTCTCCCAAATAATCAGACTTGAAGCCTTTAGAAACAGAATGATAGACAATTAACACAAGCCAAATACATATCACATATTTCTCTTCACAGGAATATTATTCTTAACGGAAATGTTATTTGCTCCTTCCTTACACAGAGTTTTATTTTAAATTCTTACATATTTGAGCAGCACTGCATAGTCTGCATTTGAAGTTTCAGTATGCAGAAAATTCCTGTTTTCAATTTGCCCTTAGCCCCACCCAGAACCTTGTTTTTAATTAGCATTTATTTTTTAAAATAAATTAAGACTGATATGTTTTAAAATGATAAGAACAATTAAAACATAAAAACAAATGAACAAATGGAAACTTGCTGATTGCCATAGTGAAATGCTACTATGAAGGGGTGTGTTGTGTAGTTATGAACAGAAAGTCAGTGTACCTGTTTCTATTATTAAGCTGTTAAAAAGGTCAATATTGCTGTTCTGAATTAACAAAATATAAAATGGTCATCTACTCAAGTTATACTGTAGCTTAATACAAAAGCACATGGAGATACACATAATATGCCTACTTTAAAGTTATAAAACAGATACTCACCTGCAGGAGCAGGCACATAGAAGTAAGGAGCAAAGCCATGGATATGACAGCACACACTATTGCCACTGTCTGTCACACCAAACATCCGAATGATGGGGACTTTTCCCTGTGTCTGACCCGGCATGCCTGCAACTGCTGTGCCTGTACAGCATGAGTATAATAGAAAGTTTTAATACAATGCCTGAACATGTAAAACAATTAAAAAGAAATACTCACCTAAATAATAGTCCAGGTCTATCTGCTGGAAAACCAAAGTGTTTGTAGCAGGGTTTAAAGTGGAAGCTGGAGGTCGTCGCCAGCGAGGGTTCAGGTCAGTAGAGAACAAGTCACCTGACAAAGAAGTGAAAAAAATATGAAACTTCTTTATAAAACTGTCAATATGGTTTAGGAATCAGAAACAGGAGCCTTCAGAATGCAATACACATTACAGGACTTATGATGCCAATAATACAATATACAGTGGTGAACGCACAGTTACATCGCTAGAATTATACTTAATTACAACCACAAGTTTTGCTGACAAATTTATACAAGTATAAAGTATTCGTGAGATATATGTTTAGTAGCATTTTAGATCACTCTTTTATGCAACACTTTATTAAGTTTTTTTTTTTTTACCTCAATCCATACATATGGCGAATCAGAGAAGGCAATGCAGTGCTATTACACATATTTGCATAGAGGAAACGAGTAGAGCAGGGGTCTCCAACCTGTAGTTCGAGAACTACCAATAGCTCTCCACCCCCTTCTAAGTAGTTCACCAAGGGATTTCTGAATTCTTTAAATTGTAATATATATAATATAGATAATAAGTAAAATTTGTTTAATTAGTAAATGTAGTATATTGATGCCCAACTTGGTGCACCAATATATGGATAATTTATTTTTTTATATACATCTATCTGTTCCCCATCTAAGGTGTGCCATGACTCTTATATCTGCTCAGTTTCTTGGCAACTGCTGAAACTGGTAGCTCTCTAGCATTTTGGTTTTGTAAAAGGTAGCTCACTGGAAGAAAAAAGGTTGACAATATGACACCTCCTATGAATTCAAATATATGTAGTAAGTGTACTTAATTACATGTGCAAATACACATTGTAAATCTCCTCTATAAAGTACAATTACTCAAAAAGTGCCGTTACTTTATAGTAATATAAGTAATGTTTGTAATAAGTAACTTTCCAACCCTGTAATGATCAGCAGGAGCCATAATATAAGGCTGAATGATAAAAAAAAAAAAACAAACTATCATTCAGGCTTGCAATATGGCCCCTGTTGACCATTGCAGAATCAGAGAGTAACTCATTGTGTAATGGCTATACTATGTATGTATAGTTTAAATATTTTACATTAAATATTTTATATTAAACATTTCATGAACCTACCCACAGGAATGACATCGTGTCCTGCCTGTCCCTCCATCTCTTCCACATCCATCTCTGCATCGTCAAACATGGACAGCTCCTCTTCGAACTGTGATGGACTGTCTTCCCATTCCCCACCTGTTTTACCCCTTTTGGCCTGGGATCCACCACGAGGAAGACTCCCGTTACGCCTTTTAAAATCCATACCTGCAAGCAGATCATACTTGGACATGATTAAACTATTACAGGAAATGTTTAAGTTTATAATTAAGTTAGGACGTTCAGTACATTTAGACGTACATTAGATCAATATAAAAGCAATCAATGTTCATGTTAATAGTGATTAAACTAACAAGATATAGTAGGGGCTTTCTATTCCTATGTGAAAATATGTTTTCACTTAAGCACAAGCACAGGAAGTAGCATAACCAAATGGGCAGCTAGAGTAGTCGAAAACGTAAACAAAAAACGTGTAGGCTGATAAATGTTAGTAAAACTACAAGTAAACCACATTTTAGAGCATCTGAAACGTCGAGGCAAACGTTCTATAAGTATGAAGACTGAGGAGCTACACTAAGCAGCTAGAGCAACAAGCTAACATGCACATAAAAACATTGAACAAGAGTTCCTTACTCTTTTATGACAGCACCAATAACTCAACAAAATCTGTCAGATGTGTGCCCTGGTGTCCGCCAGTGAACATGTAAATAAAATCCAAAGAGATCACTTCTGACAAAGAACTAGAGCCCTGATGACAAGTGCTCCCGCCACTCTTCAATTTGTGCACTTCGAACCCAAGAACGGGGAAGAGTTCCGGTTTTGTTCTGCCGGCCAATCAAAACAACGAAAACGTGAAAAGGGCGGGACTTTCAGCGGCAGCAGCTAATATGATTGGTCAAAATATTTTCATCGAGACTAGTTTGTTCCCGGCAAAAATTACGAGGGGTCTTCAGGAAGTGCAGAGCAGCACCATTCAAGGAAGTCTGCAGCATTTGTGCTTTCTCCAGCCCCGTGCACAGCTGTAAGGATCAGAATGGGCTGTTAGCTGTGGCCGGATTAATTGCATTTTTCTTTACTGAAATTTTCAAGGTCACATATTAT
>KN490750.1:22176-24166 GCA_000787155.1 Scartelaos histophorus | reverse complement strand
GCAGGTGTAAGTCTTGGTCTGTCTGCTTGTTTTTCAGTCACAAGTTAAATAACAGACCAATCTAAAGCCCCAGGGAAGTTAGAGCATGAGTGCGCATTCACAGGGCTCTGTTGGCCTCTCCGTTATCATGGAAATAAATTGTCATGGAAATAAGTTTGGCATTCAGCTGGTAGCCTCTGATGTTTGGGGGTGAGCAGGAAGTACACAGACCTGAATTAAGTGCAGCAAATATGTGAAACCGTCTTTTAGCTTGACAATTTGACAACCTGATGTGACATAATGACTGCAGTAAATAACACGAGTCTCTATGCAAATCCAGTGTTTTGTATTCAGCCCTCACAACCTCATCTGCACTTTTAGGAGCACTTTGAGCTTTGGAAGTCTCACTGCGATACATGGAAAATTATCTCATCAATATTCTCCATCATTAGCCTCTAGTGCCAAATATAAAGTATTAGGTTTTGCTAAAGCTAGTTGGTTAGCTCAGCTCAGACTTACAGGGACAAGACACTGGTTCTCTACACCTGGGTTTAAAGAACATTCCTGTCATGATGTCCACACATTCTCTAAGGGGACGTTTACTTCAGAAACAAGGCTCAGACTAAACATGGAATAATTTAGACGTTAATGAGGGCTAAATCAGGATGAAACAATGTCTCAGGACTCAACAAGGATTAAATCAGTAAATAATAATAATATTCAGTAAATAATCGATAAACCACGACTAAACCAAAACTAAACCAGAACTGAGCTAGAATTGAACCAGAACTAAATCAGAACTAAACCAGGATTAAACCAGAAATAAACAAGGACTAAAGCAGAACTAAATCAGAAAGGACAAAATCAGAACTAAATTTAAAAACCAGGATTAAAACTAAATCACAACTAAATGAGCACTAAATCTGAACTAAACCACAACTGTTTGTGTGACAATTGTTTGTGACTAATTGATTTTTTTAGCTTTCTACCTTGTTATAACATTATTTCCTCAACAAAAACATTCCTGAAGCGGTTTTAGGTCTCATCCATGCATGTTCCAGTAATCTATAGACCTCTCCTGGATCCTATCCCAACCCAATTTTTGGTTAGCTGTAAGAGGCTGTGCAAGGCTCCACCCACAAGCCTAAGTCACCCATACTTCACATGACAATTCTCCATAAATATACACAAATATGATACAAAACTGTGCTCAGCAACTGGACAAACCTGGTGTGATGTGCATGAGTTTCATTAATGGGATTTTTTTATGAAAAACCGGGATACTGTAGCTTTAAATGTGAGCGTCAATGTACCAATAAATTCACCGCAGTGATTTCACAGCAGCTCAGGGGTGCTCAGTGTGCTCACGTGTGATGACTGCACCTAAACAAACTCAAAGGCACAAACAGCACCATGTTTAACATAGTTCCACATGTGTCCAAACAAAGTACAATGTGTCTCTTATCGATATGCTATCTCGTTTTCTATTGGCTGTTTTGTTGTCAATAAAACTCTCTACACTTTCTAGTGTAACTGCATGAGTGGGGGAGTACGTGGTTTACGTTCGGCTCTTAAGCACTCCACAGACGCAAGACGCTGTTTACTAAACCAATGCAGCGGTTCTTAGCGGCTTTTTCCAGCTGTCACAGTTTGCACAAAGTTTGTTGCAATGACAAGAGTCCACGACTACTTCACCACAAAAGAAAGTCTGTTTATGAGGTCACTGAAAGGAGAAGAGAAGAGGAAAAGGAGGGAAGGAGATTCATTCCAGTGATGGTGTCACTGAAGCAGACAAGGGTCTTAAGACTGACGCATTGGAGCTAAATTACTTCTGGAAAGAAAACTTCTGCTTATCATTGGGAAACGTACTTTATTTCCAAGAGCTTGACAGACGCTGCTTGTTGTAATAGTAGTTCATTAGTTGTATTTACAAGTCCAGTGCAGTGATGAGGAGCCAACTTGTTTTCTAGGATAAGCTACTTCATTAAAAACATGAATGTAATTGCCAAGA
>KN490750.1:4676-17176 GCA_000787155.1 Scartelaos histophorus | reverse complement strand
TTTTACCAAAGGTTTTGCAGGTCATGTTTTGTCAACCCTAGCAATGTTTTTTTTTTTTAAAGTTCAACAATTGATAACACACATTAAATTAATTATAAGACAAAATAAAATACCTTTTCTGTGACAAATTACATTGTTGGGCAATTTTTGTTTTCTCACGTGATTGAGCAGAAATCCTTCAACCCAATCTGGCAACACTGGTGAGACTGCGTGTTTTGTATGGGGATATTTGAGCAATAAAAGAGTGGTTGGTAGTAGTGGTAGTTGAATCATGCATATTATATGTTTAATGTAACACTGAGGGACATTGCAGACAAAGTGATGTCATCTCCATGGAGACAAACAGGTGATGGACCCTCTTCCTAAACAGAACATTGTGTAGCATGTTCACATGGACAGATGTGAGGCAGCATTGGACCTGCAGTGCTCACATGGGGACAGCTGTGTACACCAGGTCCACAGCAGGCAGCGGTGGCTTAGTGGTTAATTATTTTAACTAGAGGCACTGCTCTGTCTGAAGTTCTATTACTGAAATTAGACTTTAATCTGATCTTAGTTTTAAGAAAATCTGACCAGTAAAAACTGACTTAGTTGGAACTACAACAGGTGAGCTGTTAAACAACTCCCTCTTAAGTAATATTACAGTTTTTAGCTGCTAGAATCATCCAACAGTGTTTCCAGTTAGTCACTCTCACCTTCATTGTTGAAAATAAAACACATAAATGGGACGATTAGCGCTCGTATTGATAACAAGTAGAGCTGTTGTCTCCTCTCCTACTGTTCATTGTTCTCCTGCTTCCACAAAATGAGACGGTAATAGATTTTGGAGCATAGACTTGGCCCCACACACTGTTTTCAACTATAATTAGGAAAAGCTATTCTGCCGCTGTACATCCCTGATGGAAGTAGGAGGTAATTGAGAAATACAATGATTCACACAGGGCATTTGAGTCCCAATGTTTGTAATTGTTTTCACTTTGTTGAATTGCTTTTAAATGTGGAGCCATACCACAGCAAGGAAATTAGAAAATGCACAGTGTGCAAAACAAGGACAGCTTCTGTATCATGAACATCATTAAAAGCACTGCAATAAAAGACATCCTCTCTCAAAGGTCCCAGGTCAGTTTAACAGGAGGACTGGACACTCAGGGCCCAGGGGAGCTCAGACCGAGTGAAGTTTCTGAGATAGAATCCAAGATGGCTGCGCCAAGTGTCTCACTTTTAAGTATGCACTGTTTTCATGGTGTCTGGATGCTTTGGTGGTTTAAATGACTGTTTCAATCACTCGTATTATTGCAGTACTTTACTGTATCTGTATCACTGCCTGTGGGTGTGGTAGTGTTATTGCAGTACTTTACTGTATCCATATCACTGCCTGTGGGTATGGTAGTATTACTGCAGTACTTTACTGTATCCATATCACTGCCTGTGGGTATGGTAGTATTACTGCAGTACTTTACTGTGTCTGTATCACTGTCTGATTGGCATCCATGTTTTTTACAAGTGGGACGCGCAAAACATAATAAAATGGTTTAAGCTCGGACAAGGCATCAAATCCAAGTTCATTTCTACTCTATATTCTAAACTAGAGAACGCCAACCTCAGGCCATTCATATAAAAAAGAAAACATCAACTTGTAAGATTTACTAAATTTGCACTAAAACTTTTTAAGCAAATTTGACTATTATCAGATTCAATTTACTTGTCAGTATTAAGTCAAAGGCACTCACCACTACAATTAAGTCATGATTTTACAAGTAATTGTTACTCAATTTCTTTGAAGATAGAAATCACATTTATGCAAATAAATAAAGTAACATATATAAAATATTATCATCATTAATTGCATTGCTGTGATGAAACAATTAAGTAAATATTATATCTGTATTTTCTGATGTAGAAAATGGTACATATTTTATTGAAAATGTTTCTACCTTCAAGGCTCAAAGTGTTTACAACAAGGAACCACTCACCCGTTCACACACACATTCACACACCAGTGTACACAGACACTGGAGGTGAGGTGGGTTAAGTGTCTTGCCCAAGGACACAATGACAGCATTCATCTGTGGGAACTAGAATCAAACCCCCAACCTGTGGGTCAGTGGACAAACGCTCTTACCAACTGAGCTCCTGCTCCAGCCCCACATCCGCCCCCGAGTGCAGGGACTGATCCAGAAGGACTTTGGCATTCCTCAGTATTTGTGGGTTTGTATCGACTGTAAAACCTTCAGCCTGGTGATTATAAAGTACAACTGACTCATGACGCACAAAACCTCCACTACATGAGGAGAAGAAGCACTTTGCCCATTGGATTTAAATAAGCTGCAGGTCTCATGGAATTATGTTCAGTGTAAAAATGACAACAGTTGAGAATTTGGAGCCTAATTCCGTATAAGGAATAGGAATTGATTTATGGATAAAATAGCTAAATAAAAACACCAGGATCATGTACAGCGGGTTATTACAAATATTTTAAGACCAAAATGAGGAATCTGAGAGCAGCACTTACAGAGAGAGGGGTGATGTTTTTTTGGAGCTGTCGATGGGGCAGGAAGATTTATTGAAACTTCATTTTAACTTCTCTAAAGTTAAGGCCTCAATTATTTTATATTTTATTTATTTAACATCCTCACATCACTTCTGGTCTATACGCACCCTACGACACCTCTGTAATTTTAATAGACTGCTGATTACTACTGGGCCCTTCTCATCTCAGCACTGGAAGCACATCACACTCATACGCCGCCGGAGTCCACTGACATGATCAATGCTTTCATCAGAATATTTCTCCTGAGATTTCCTTCTTAGTTCATAATAAGAGGACGCCCGGGTCCATTATTATCTCATAAGGACGAAGGCTTCCTTTTAGGAACTTTTAATTGCGTGGAACTGGGTCTGTTCAAGGGGGAAAAGAATTGGGCTGAAAATCCTTCCACCGTCAGGATCATGCTGTGTGAGATCTGAGTGAAGCTGAATCTCATATTAAAGTTAGAAATGTCTTAGAGAAGATTTTAAGCATTTTCAAGTGGACAGACTCTGTTACTTAAAGGAACATTATGGAACTTTTCTTTTGTGGGTTCGGCTACTTGTCTCCATGGAGATGTTGAGCTGTATGTCACTATGTTGTCATGTTGCTCTTCTTGCTGAACAGTCTTTGTAAATTTTGTTTTTTTGAGCTCAGTTTTTGACATTATTTCATGGGATTTTAACCAACTAAGAAGTGCAGCATGTGCAGCTCGAGGACACAGGTGAAGGGACTGTTGGATTGTGAAGAAATGTTCCTTTATCCATGGAGATCATGTGAGGGGCCAGTTAAGGAACTAGAAGACGCTACAGGCTTTTGACATCAGATGTGGCCATGTAAATGTTGCTGCAGCAAAACCTTAATTTCCTTCAGGATCAGTGGAGTATCTCACTCTCTCTGTTGTTTCCTCATCAAAAATCTGGAGTTGTGTTTTGTTTCATTCACACACATTTGCGTAATCCTTTATTATCAGTCTGCCTCCATCTCCATTCCTTATCTTTGGACATTTTGGACCAAAATTACGGCTCGACCCCAAAATCAAGAAACAAAACGAAACTTTTTTTTACACTTTATTTTAGTTAATTTAAGATAAAATTATGTACAAAACTGGTTCAAACTGCTCTTTTCTGCGAGGACTTTGAAGTGGTTGGTGAGAGGTGCCAAAATAACACTAAGGGAAGTTGAATTAACTCTAGAGTAAGTTAACTTCAACCATATCAACTCTGAAAAAATAACCCCAACTCAAATCCACATTTAACTTTCAAATAGTTAAAACAGCCCTGAAATGTTAATAATTTCGCCAGTTTTTGCTGTCATGGGATTACCTCAACAAGGAAGTCAAATTATAACCTTCACCAAAATTGCTAAACTAAAAAAGAAGGGGAAAGTCTTTAATCTCAGCGGGCTAACTTTGTCTTAGAGGAGCGAGTTTTCGGACGTGTCATGTGCACTTTGACTCGAGAGATCACAGTGAGTGGATGTGATGTGTGACATGAAGAGAGGCTTTTGATCAGTCACTCCTACTTAAACTCTCAGACGGTTTGAGAGCTCCGTGAGGGCTGTGGAGGAGGAGGACGGAGTGCGAAGAAGAAGCCGAAATTCCACTGCTTTAAACTGTGAAACGCAGACTAATCAGACTACTTTTCTGGGGTTTCTTTGCTTTTACTTTCACTCTTACTTGTTTCTTGGACCTTTACATTCTACTTCTACTTGAGTGGCATTATTTAGAAGTAACGTTGCTCTTACTCGAGTGAAACTTTTGGCTTTGTGTGCGATTTTGAAGCCGCTGCACTCCTTGTGTGTGGTGTTAGTGTAAGCTCGTAACCACCGAACCTCAGCAATGCTACTATAATACAATAAAACAGAGAGTCAGGGGAAAGAGATGCAAGATACAAACTCGGGATGGAGTGAAAACAGTGAGAAAACTATTGCTCACCTCTTGTAAAGTGGTAAATTTAAACTGCAGCAACTTATCCACAGAAATTAACCTCCACAAAAACAACATTTAGCCATCAAAATGAGAGATAGTTCCTCAAGTGTGTCCGTTTCCATCCACACAGCTCACGGATTGAGGTAAAGCTGCAGATTAGTGACTTTATCTCCAATCTTTTATGCTTTAAAAATCCTGTATCTGAAATATTCACCACATTTCACAAATAATAATAACACAGTTTGACTTGTATCTAAACTGGAAGTAGCACTCACAACTTTATATTCTGTGGTCCGCAAACATCCCGCTGCCGTGTTTGAGATTGGAGATTTTAAGTCACATTTAAAAATCTTGTAGCGTGTGGTGGCCTTAAGCCTTTTTATTATTCTGTGTAGTGTCGTTTTCAAGTGAACGGCTCTTTTTACATTTGGTTGAATAGAGTTTGAATACGATTGAACAACTCCAAGGCTGAAATAACCCAAATGATTTTATCGAAGGTGTGTGGAGTTTAGGGTTACACGATTGAGCACACAATGGTACGCATCTAAACACAATGGGGCACTTCCCGTATTACCACTTCACAAGACGGAACAAACTGTTTCCCGTCTGAGAGGAGAACTCGGCCTAAATATATAAATGTGAGTTTATGTGAATGAGAAAAACGCAACTCGTGGTATGTTTGCGATGAGGAAACAACATCAAATATGACTTTAAACGATACAATTTCTCTTGTAATTGCAGCTAAACACGCTTATGCTGCAGGCTGTAACAGAGAAAGTCCTTTAGGAGATGCTGGAAAAGTGCACTGCGCATTGGGTCTTTTTCTTATTTATTTGGTTTATGCGAGAGTCTAATTACCGCCTTATTCCATCAGTGCGGACATTACTATCATTATGTCTGCTGCAAACACATTCAGAGCACATTAAGCAGGACGGAGTAGCCGCTGTGACTGGACAAGAAATAGCTGGAAACAAATTGCACTGACCTTTCACAGAGGCAAGGTACAAAGTAAAAATGGCTCTTCAGATAATCCAAAGACACACATTAGCTTTCATTTGTATTCATTCTTTGCACTGACGTAAGGCTGGATGGGGCTGCGTGTATGTCTGAGGAGGAATATTCAGCAGTTACCATGGCGATAAAATGTAAAATGCTGATGACTTGATGACATCAGCTGCAAAGTATTCAGGCGTTTTATTTATTTGTGGGAATTATCTCACCAGTTTGATGCAACAGAAAGAAACACATACTGACTCTTTCAGGGGGCCTTGATTTATGTTTGACCTTTAATCTGACCTTTCACTCACTTTCCTTTTTTAAGGTCTGTAATATGTAATGTAATAGAATTTTTATCATAGACAGAATAGTGAAAAAAATACAGGATCATGCAGACTGGGTTAATAAAAAAATTTTAAGACCAAAATGATGACAATATTCCAGTGTAAGTCAATGGGAGCCAGGGTCAGTATGAGCAGGAAGAGCCCACATGCTCACTCCCTATTTGGAACACAGCGGCTAGCGTGTTAGCTATGTCCATTTATATATACACTCTATGATCTAGTCCAAGTTTGGGTCCTGGTTTAGGGAACATGAACGGTCGTAGTGATCACAGCCTTTAAAATAAATAGTTTTTGAGAATTTGGATATTCCATCCGTCCATTTTCTTCAGCTTATTCAGGGCCAGGTTGTGGGAGCAGCAGTGTAAGCAGGGCCTCCCAGACTTCCTTCACTCCAGACACTTCCTCCAGTTCAATAGTCCAGTGAGGTTAATTTGTTCTTCCCCGGCTGGTGTTCCCAGACCAGCCGAAAGACATAGACCCTCTCTAGTGGGACATGCCCAGAACACCTCCCCAGGGAGGTGTCCAGGAGGCATCCGGAACAAATGGCTCGTCTCAAGGTGGAGGAGAAACGGCTCTTCCTGTGTGACTGAGTTCCTCACCCTCTCTGTAAGAGAGCGCCCAGCCACCCTGCGGAGGAAACTCATTTTGGCCACTTGTGTCTACGATCTTGTCCTTTCTCTCAATACCCAGAGCTCTTGACCATAGATAAGGGGAAGAATGTAGATTAACGATAAACCGAAAGCTTTGGGGAAATTTCACGACTGGACTTGTTGCACAGGTGGTGTCCTCTCTCAGTACCACCCTGGACTTCACTGAGCCCCTGAGAGTGACTCATTCTTTCACAAATGTTTGTAGAAACAGTCTGTAGGTCGAGGTGCTTCATTTTATACACCTGTGGCCATAGAAGTGATTGGAACATCTGATTTCGATCATTTGTATGAGTGAGCGAATACTTTTGGTAATACAGTTTAGTATATAAATACCCCCTAGAATGATATTACTGCAATGTATGAGTAGGTTCATGTTCCAGCTTTTGAAGATTTTAGGTGGAGGGATGTGGGAGAATTAGTGAAACAAACATTCAAACTCATGATCCACACATTGGACCTTATCTGGGACCGTACCTTTTCACATAATAAATCATCCTATTCACTGACCACATTCAGCCTTTGGGGTTTAAATAATGACACACTTTCTACAATCTTCTGTCTGAGTTAAACAGCAAATTCTATCACAGAAATGTGACCTGTCCTGGCTCCATTTTAAACAAGTGGAATCCCAAAATGGCCTTTAAAAATGAAAGTATTTGGTAGAAGTGAGTCGCCCTTTATGTGTTAGATTGAATGGTACTTTCTGAAGTGTCAGTCCTGTTATAACTCTCCAATTTCTCCCACAGAGAAACCACAGCAGGACACAAAAGGCAGGCAGCTGGAAATAGTATGAGCTAAAGAGAGTGCTACTGCTACTGAGGCCTCCTCAGGTCTGAACAAAAACTAGTAAGAACGCAGTCAGTTTTTTTGTTTTTCTGCTCTCAAATTCAGTGTCAGGAGATGAACACACCAAAACAACTCATGTACACAATAGATTTAGTTTTTAGTTTAGTTGTTTTAATATAAACTTTTCAGTATGTAATTCTTTCTGGTGGTGGTCCAATATTTTCTGAATATCTATATATAAATGTTATTGCCTAGAGTGGGAATGAGATTAAAAATGGTTCAAAAATAGATTGATATAAGGATACTTTATCATCCCAAAGGAAATGTGTATTTCAGGCAGCAACAATAGATAATATAATATAGAAATCATCAATTCATTAATTTATATCAACTTATTCTAGTGACACTGAATAGCCGTATGGTGTGTGGTACAAATAACTTCCAAAGTCTGTCCATGGAGAAAGAGACAAGACCCTGTCTCCATAGGTGCTCTCCTGATGCGGTGATGGTGCTGTACAGGGGCTGTTGGGGATTTCCAGGAGGTCCTCTTCTCAGCCACAGAAGTGAATGAGTCAAGCTCTGCACCCATTACAGATCCTGCCTTCTTCACCTGCTTATCCAAAGGCACAGTGTCTTTCTTGTTGAGGCTTCCTCTCCAGCAGACCTCAGCATTGAAGAGCCCAAGGAGGAAAACTGTCTGGTAGAACATCAACATGAGCTTATGGCAGATGTTAAAGAACTTCAGCCTACAAAAGTATAGCCTGTTTTGTCCCTTTCTGTTGAAGAGGTCTGTAATCTCCAACCAGTCCAGTCTGTGGTTGAGATCTAAGCCCAAATACTCTCTACAATCTCCACAGTGTCCTCCTCAATTCTCATTCTTGTTTATAATGTCCTTGTACGTACTCATTCTAACCAAGTTAAAATGTCATCTCTTAAACAAATAGTCCCCCATTGTTCATAAATCAAACTCTGACCTCTCTCTTTCCTGTTTATTTCCTCTGTGTGGTTTTCATATTTGCCCTCCTCTGGTTCTGTCTCTTATCAAACACAGGCAGCCGGACCACAGACGTGATGCGGCTCTGAACCTCATAACAGCACAGCGGGATTCTGTTTGACCAGCCTGACCTCACACCTGAAAGACCACGTCCACATGACTAATTCCACCCTCTTCTTTGCATATATCTGTAGCTCATTTGCATCTCATTATTATGCAGCCTCACTCCCCCCGCCGTACTTTTACGATAAATCTAATGTGAAATATATTATGTAGTATTAGTAGTACTGATGGACCTTGATGAAACTGTCACTTTGAGGATACATACATATTCAGCAGACGTAGGAAGAGCCGTTCAGACCTAATCAAATGCCTTTTTATGCTCAGCTCCTGTGATAAACTGATTTGTGTTTACTGTCGTGGTGATGTTTGGTCCATAAATTGAGCGGTGCCCATATTCTAATAGTCTAATCCGCATTAGGAGCCGACTCAAAGCCGTAAATGAATAATAGTGAGGTTGTTTATGTGTTTTATTTATAGCCTTATGGAACATTTCAGCCTGGAATATTCCAAGAGGAGCTGTTACCTTAAAAACTACCACTTCATGACATCACAAGGGAGAGCATTTTGAGCTTTGGAGATGAAAACAGACCAAAAATAAAGGATTTCTCAAGCACATGTGAGCAGCAGAAAATTCCTGGGGGTGCACATCAGTGAGGACCTCTCCTGGACCAGCATTGCATCACTACTGAAGAAAGTCCAGCAGTGTCTCGACTTCCTGTGGAAACTCAAGCAAGTACCTCACCACCATCATGAGCACATTTGTAGTGGGGTACCATGAGGGGTTTGGCCTAGAATATTGGTAGGTTTTTGTAAATGAGTTCTGTGTCAGTGTGCATGAGTACGGGCATTTATTAATTGTCTGTTGTGTGTTAGGGTGGCCACGCTATTTTTAAGAGCTGAACGCACAGGAAGCTATATAAACTTAACGGTTTTAAGTTTATTAAAGTTATTCAATCTGTGTGAGTGTTTTTGAAATGTTGGATTTTTTTACAATTACGGTCACTGTCCTTGCTGTTCAGTTTGTTTTTGCATTTATTAATTGGCTTATTTTTTATTTGGGTTTTGGTCACTTCCCTTTTCAACATTACTATTGTCCATCCATGTTAAATAAATAAGCTAAACTGCATCCCCAGCTCTGTATATTCACTCTGCGGCTATAACACATTCTACAGAGGAACCATAGAGAGCATTCTTTCCAGCTGCATCACTGTGTGGGGCTGAAGAGCAGAGTGAAAACAACGAGGGAGATCACCGGTGCACCACTGCAAGACACACACACCACCCGCCTCACCCGCAAAGCCATCACAGGAGGAAATACAGGAGCCTCTGTTCCCGCACCAGCAGACTCACCAACAGCTTCATCCACCAGGCTGTTAGGAGGGTTTGTATTTTCGTTTCTAAGCGCCCAGTATCCCAAATACTGCCATAACCGGGATATGGCTAATACCCGGGATACTGATGGGCATGTAATGGGTCAGTGTGTGGAACCATGTGTTATAGTTGTATTCGGTTGCAACCAAATAAAACTCATTGAGGCTAGAAGTCATTGAGCTAGCAACTAATCTACAGCCAGGTAACACACTTGAAAATCTGATTGTGAAAGTAAAGAGCCAATCAGAGGTCTGAATCTAATGAAGTTAACGCAACTTCTGTATTGGGAGAGAGCTTCGCAAAACTGTCAATCATCTGGACTTTTATTTATGTTCTTATCTTGATTTATGGACAAAATAGTGAAATACATATCATGTAGAGACGGTTAATATGAACATTTTAAGACAAAACATGAGGAGGCTGACTGTAACAAAGAGAGGAGTGATATTTATTCAGTAAGTCGTCCAGGTAGGATCCAAGGCTCAATAGCCCAGAGCTAAAAATATCTACGTAAAACTGACCATGTATAATGAGGACATACCCTGACCTACTGTATGTTTAAACAATATCTGAGAATATCCAAAGAGCCAAATCCTAAAATTACACAAAATATCTGTAAAGATGATGATTTCTCAGTTGCATTATTATTAGAGAACATATTTCAACACAAGTGTAAAGGTGCACTATATAACATTTGTGGTGGAGGATCCGGATCTGTTCCAGCAGGCATGTCCAAACTACAGCCCAGGGGCCAAATGCAGCTCTCGGACCCATATCTTTTGGCCCTCAGGCTTCCAGGTAAATTGGTCCATATTACTGTATATTAAGTGTTTCCTCTGGAGGACCTAAGCTTGAATTAAGGTCTGGAGGCCCATTCTAACCTGTTTTAAATGCACATATTTGGCTCTTGATCGGCCCTCTACTTAATCTATATTTTGAAATGCAGCCCTTGATGAAAAACGTTTGGACACCCCTGTAGTTCCTCGCAGTATGGCATTAAACTTACCCATCATACTGTATCTGTGTTACATGTGGTATCTGTGCACTTTTATACCCAACTATTGAACTTTCCCGTCAATGCAGCGTAACAGGAGACAAGCTATACGTTACAAAACTTAACCTTTAAATGACAAGATAATAATTATGACAAATATGGCAACTAAAATATTGCAAATAGCCACATCTCCTGTTTCCTGTCAGCTCCTTTGGGTGCACAGTGTCACAGGTTTAATAAGAGCTCGTGTGAAGGGGCTTTGTACAGACTCTGGACCAGGAAGTCTTCATTTCCTCCTCAGGCCTAACCTCATTATGTGTGTGTTTGGACATGGCTCTAATGCAGCTTTTCTGTGGCTGATAACGCGTTTATCTGTGCACTGCTGGTGCATTGTGGGACATATAGAGGGAGGGCCCGAGCACACCGGCACAATTCAACTCAAGAGGAAATCAAGAGTTTTTCCAATAGGCTCACAAGATCAAGACAACATTGTAAAACTATTGTTAATCCTGACGTGGAAGTATTTACTACAAATACATTCACTACTACTTCTACCACTACTATTGTTACTACTACCATTACTTGCAGTAAATGAAGAGTGAACTATCAAACTGAAAGAAAATTACCTATTGCTACTGCATTATATTACTAGTACTATTGAGTTATATTAAATGGTCACATTTTTATTTATGTTCCACCTTCAAGGCTGTCAAAGCGCTTTACAACAAGAACCCAATCGCCCATTCACATACCAATGTACGCACACACTAGGAGCGAGGTGGGTTAATTGTCTTGCCCAAGGACAAGGAGCAAGGAGCTGGAACATCTGCCAATAACTCAACCTTCAGACAAGTGGACAAACTTACCAACTGAGCTACTGCCATCCATATTACTACTGCTACTACTCAAACTACTTTGATTTGTACTAACTCAGTATTTACAGAGCTAGACTGGTCTAACAGTTGGTGTTCTCTGGTTGAACACAATATATGAAGTCCACACTCCCAGTACGAATGAGAACTCTACTACTACTATTACTACTAGTACTATTTCTACTTCTACTCAATCTACAGAGAGTTTGTAGTCTGAATGAGAACACCTACATATAGGAGTTTCTTTTTGCACACCAGCCCTCACATTACAAAGATAGGAGGACAGGAGTCATACTTACTACAACTACTACTACTACTTAACTTTTTGCACAAACCAATATGCAAGCCAGAATGTTGTAATGGTTACTATTACTACTTTTTCTTTTGTGTGATGAACATGAAAAAATAAAAATGAAAAAAAAAAAAAAAAAAAAAACCCTACTACTGCCTATTACTACTACTACCTGATTTTTGTATGCCAACCCTCTGATTACAAAAAATAAATTGGGATGATAATGATATGTTTTTTGGGTGCGTAGAGGACAGAGCAGAAGTCCTATTACTACTACTACTTTCCTCAAATCCAACCATTACAAAGTCAGATTGGTGTAATTGTTGCTTGTCTGTATCTGCGCACAGAATCCAGAGAATCTAGTGAATGTTAATGCTGCACGTTCCAAGCTCGGGCTCATTCTGTTTCATTAGCACGACATCATTTCCTTTTTCAGAGCAGAACAGCTTCCCAGCTCCAAACACACAGGCTCGCACATGATGACAGAGGAGCTATCGGACCGTTCACTCACTTTGCATGTAAAACGCTGCGCTCTGTATGCAACGCCGGAATCTCCTCTGTTCCCAATGCATATTAAACTGACCACTAATGAGAACACGCATATAAGAATGGTAACAAGCTCTCTGTGTTATAATGTTGTTCATATCATTTCACCCCAAGCTCAGAAAATGAATTTAATAG
>KN490746.1:0-33358 GCA_000787155.1 Scartelaos histophorus | reverse complement strand
TACTACTCCTACTACTACTACTACTGCTGCTACTACTACTACTACTACTACGACTACTACTACTACTGCTGCTGCTACTACTACTACGACTACTACTACTACTGCTGCTGCTACTACTACTACTACTACTACTACTACTAAAACTACTGCTACTACTACTACTACTACTATTGTGTTTTTATCCATAAATGAGGTATTGAATGTCAAGTCTTTCTTTAGTCAACACTAAACTATATTACCTGTATTACCATGCTAGCAGTTCTGTATTTTTAGCAATAGAATCTAGTCACACACACTTAGAGACTTAACTCTGATATAGCAATGGATTCTCATGATGTTAAATAAGATATAAAACAAATAAAACTAACCCATCTGGATATCCTACTTCTCAAATTCAATATACCCTTAATATCCCTTCTATGGCAGAGTCCAGAGAATTAGTTCATACTGTCCCTTTCCATTCTAAACATTTCACTCTACTTAAAACTAATCTTTGTGTGAGTTCATGCCCCGGCTTCTGAGAAAACATCATTTCAGAAGATGAGATCCGTGCATACAGCGAGGTTCTGTTACTGCATCTGTTCTTACGGCAGCCCTTTTTCTGCACCTCACTGGCTTTCATGCGTTTTGATATTTCTTTAGTAAGTGCATCTTGCAGTCTGGTCCCAGTGCAGTTTCCCATGACGATACAATATTAATGTGTGCTTTAGTGGAAGGTTGTCCGTCATATGGCTGTGAGGCAGATGACGAGATGATATCCTCCCACACACGCTACTTACATTATGTTTTATTTCTTTCCTGGATCCACTGTACTTTTCACTGTGGGGCCTATAATTTATCTTTCTAATGGACTGCACCATATGTCACTGCTGCATTATCTATAGTTCTAGCCCTTGTGTTGCATTTTAATTCTATGTAATGCATTGCTATTGTATTTTCTGACACCGTTCTTATTTTTGGTGGCTTCTGCAGAGGAGTCGATTCCAGATTTATGATGAATACTGCGGTAACCACGAGAAGGCCCAGAGACTGCTGCTGGAGCTCAATAAGATCAGGAGTGTCCGGACATGTATATTGGTAAGAATATGCAGTCAATACAAGTCTGATTTGTGATGCAAGGAGCTTATTTTTCTTTCAAGGTTTTTCAAGTTCTTTGACCAAATGCTGAATTGATTCATTAGGGTTTACTATGTCAGCCTAGAAACTTACACAAAGCTAAAAGAAATAGTTGAAAGGAGCGAGAAAGGACGGGCTGCGGCAAAGGCATTCACACATGCTGCAATGTTTTATCAGCTGAGACTGAGAAATAAGCATAATCCATGTTAAAGGTGCATTGCGTAACATTCTAGTGGAGGGTTCGCCACCTGTTTGTCTCCATGTAAATGATTGTTTTGTCTAGAAGGTTCCCGAATATAGATTAAACCTCATTCTTACATGAACACAGAATCCAGATGTGTTAAAAAAGTTAAATTTCCAAACTAGAATCCAACAATTAAGAGTTTAAAATAGGACTACTCTTAGACTTAAGTAGTTGGGAACAAGGACTAACTCAAAAGTAGTAGTTCATTTTCCCAGAAGTAGCCTGCGTACCCATAAAAATACATATGTAATCTAATCTAGGGCTGTTTGCTAAAGCTAAAAATGATCTGGGCTTACAAAAGTGGCCTAATCGTGAGTTTGGACAAGAGCAGCCACCCTCACTGTAGATATCCTAACATGCGGTCACCAACGCAGGCAGCTGGACAGTGTATGGGCCTGTACTTTCTGTTCCCAGGTCTGACAGCTGATGGGCCCCTCTGTGTAGACAGGCTCCGTCTTCCTGTCCTAACACTACTGAAGACACTTTCCCTTTCTCCGGGGAGGCCTGTGTGTTTTGCTAGAACAAAAGACGGCCATATCTGTTCACCCCGCCTCCCAAAACTGTCACACCTCTGTACCCCTGTGGCTTTTACAGTCTTTTGTCACGCTGCCTGTTCCCTCCACTTTAGCTTCAAGGCTATGACAGCTTACGATGTGTTTCGGGCCAAAAATACTGCTTAGCCTTCACAATGTCTGCCCTGCATCACCCCCAGTGTTTTAAGAGTTCCATAAAAAAGAAGGTTGCACTTAAATATCGAGGGCTACAGGGAAGAGCACACTCCAGCACAACCTAAAGGCAGAGCTAAGACCTGGCAAGGACTATACTAGGCAAATGTATGAATGCAACTGAACTAAAACCCCCACTGCACTGAACGTTTTAACAAATATATTTTGCTGGTGAAATGTTGTTCCTTTGTTTATAATATTCCACGTATGGCATAAGACATTTCTCCATGGAGAATGTTATGAAGTATGATTTTAACTTTCTTTTTTAACTTTCCCTGGAATCGTGCCACATCCAGAAAGTGGTGCAGTGTCACTTTAACTGAAAGGATGCCAAAGGGTTTGGACAGAGCTCATATACAAGGCTCTGTGCTGGGCTAAATGTTGTGCGATAGATCCCCCTCTTCACTCCCATGTCATTCAGCTTGTTGTCCTGGTCTATAAAACATAAAACTTGTGGAGAAAAATAGAAAAGCTGAAACCCAGGCTAACCCCAAACCAAAGTGTGCCCTTTAAATTCAGGTCTACAGCGGAGAACACACCCAGACAGGCCTATTTAGACAGTTTTATAGTTTGCATTTTGTGGCTTTTTCCTCTATTATCCTTCTCTCTAGTCAAAGCATGTGGTTGCTTCTTACAGTGTGGTTAATGGAGTGAGAAATAAAGGACGCACATGCACACCAGCCCAGAGTATAATTTATGGTCTGCTGGTTCTTTTAATCTATGAAACCAAAGAAGAGACAGATACTATTAATTGACTTTGATTAACCAGGGTCTATGAAGGACTGACCTATGTGCATCTCATGTTACCCCCAAAGTCAAAGGGTCATCCTCTAGGCTGTAGACTGGTCAGGGCAGTGGACAGGGAGATCCTCTGACCCCCGCTAACCCTTTCATCACCTTTAAACATGCTTTACTCTTTACAGAAGTGTGTGACCTCATCACCTCAGCTCACCGCATGCTGTTCACTTTGATCCACCAACGACAAAGTAACTTTCACACCGGGTGTTGAATGAACTCCTTATGTAGGCTGTTGGTTCCTTCTGTCACTAGATTAAATTTAGGGCTCTCTAATTTTTGTCATCTAAAGGTGTATTATGTAACTCTTCAGGTGGAGGGTTAGTCAAATGCTTTTCTTTGTGGAGATGTTATTGCTTTGTCTCAAAGTATAGTATTAAACCTTTCTACCATGGAGCCCAAACCAGGCCAAGTTACAGGGACTTTCTGTGAAAAGGCAACTTCACTCACAGGTGGAATGCCTGTTTTCCATGGTATTCTTAGGCTATAAAATCACCTGAAGTTTAATTAACGTAAAGCTGTTTAATGTCATACTGTGGAATATTTCTGGGAAAGAAATGACATATTCATAGAAACAAGCAGGTGGCGAACCCCCAACCAAAAAGTTACATTGTGCACCGTTAAATAATTATTTTACCATTCAGCTCTTGAAATCTGAGTATTGGTTTAAATGACTTTGCTGCAAACCCTTTGTTCTTTTGCCATTAAGAAATAAGAAAAACATTTCAAGCTCAAGTTTTCTGTGCACTGCCTTCCAGTTGTTGTGTGTCATGTTTAAGTGGAATGTGGTTTATTCTCTGGCCTTACAACATAGAGCTGTGGTTGTTGCTTCAATCTCTTGCCCTCTGCAGTATCTCTGCTGCTGAGACGGCATTTCCGCCCTATGATAAAGTGGGTTCTCTTCTACTTCCTCTCATTGTCCTGGGTCCACCACATTTATTTGTGAATTATAGTAATCCATATTGAATGAATGTGAGAGTGAAGGCTTGTGGTTAAATGAAATTAGACACATTTTTAACTGTCATTGCCTGTGCTTTTATAGAATTGCATGTTGCTGGGTGGCAGGACCAACACAGAGGTCCCCCTTGAAGGCTACCTGGTGGCTCCCATTCAGAGAATCTGCAAATATCCACTTCTGCTTAAAGTGAGTATAACCTTGTCCATGCAAACCATGTATTATGGGCCCACCACACCTCTGCAGGCGCTCCCTCTCCTCCTCCATCTACCCAACCCCGCCTAGTCATTACTCCCCACTGTCCAGCCGTGTTCACATCAACCTCTCCCCTGCTAATGAAACGCTGCTCCAATACACCTCTACTTTACAACCACAATGTAGAAAAAACACCAGAAACTACCATCACCCCGCGGCACACTCAGGACACGTTGACTAGACTCATTCATGCAAAAACCTTCTCTGTTGTTAGTTTTTAAATTTCCATTTCCCTTCGTGAAACGCTACCCACTTTCAAAGACTCATTTGGGTAAGTGATCTGCTCTGTCTCGTCTCATTTATCCTGTTATGATCTATTAATTCACCCAGACCTTCTCTAAACAGCCACTAGCACGGACCCAGAGATGTAATAATAGGGGGTAATCTGATGCTGTGCCATTTGAAGTCCTCCAGCTGCTGAGGCCTCCTCCGCTCCCAAAAAACACCCCTGATAGACATCAGCAAGGGCAAACTCATCCACTACTCGGTGAATAAATATGATAGCAGATCTCAGGAATATAAACACTGGCCGTGCATTAGGGACCAGTTTCAATCTGGACTTTCTTTAAATTGTTATAAGTTATACCCTGTTAATGGCTTTTCCAACCACTAAAATCAATGCATCAATAGTAACAGTATGATTCAAAGCTGAGATGTCTTGCTTATGGACACAATTACAGTATGTAAAGTCTGCGGATTGGCCCATCAACCGTCCCAGCAGAAACTACAGTTGCAGTCCATGTCCATTTTCCATTCTCTATTATCATTTTATGTATCTTCTAGGTCAAAGTGATTCTGTAATGAACATTTTACCCATTTCAAATCTTCTACCTCATCAGTTTTTATGTTGTTTTTTTTTTCTAGGAGCTGTTGAAGAGAACACCTAGAAAGCACAATGACTACAATCCAGTCCAGGAGTCTCTGCAGGTGATGAAGTCTGTGTGCTCCAGCATCAATGAAGCCAAAAGACAAATGGAAAAGCTGGAGATTTTAGAAGAATGGCAGTCCCACATCGAAGGCTGGGAGGTACTGCAATACCTGTTACTATGCAGTTTTCATCCTATAACTTCACTTGACTTCCTTTAACCAAAGCTTAAAGTCATGACTTACTCAAATCCACTTAGCCTCGATACCATTTCAACAGGAATTCCAAGTAGCGTGACTTTTGTAGTCTCTTTAAGCTTTTCTTGTTCTCCCCTGGAACAATGATTTGTATTCACTGTGGCCCTTTCTTTCTGTCCGGCTGAAGTTGTAACTAAAGCCTCCGTGCATTTGGATGACTGATCCAATCATCGTCACCAGGTAGAAACTAAAGAAAAGAGTTTGAGTACTAGGATGGCTTCACTAAGTCAGTGGGACTGTTTTTTGTTCACAATTAAGTGAAGTTTAATATTTCAGACATAAAACGTATCTTAGATCATATATGATACATTATTTGAAATCCCTCTTTCAGAAAACCTTACTACCAGTACTTTCTCATGCTCTCATTCTATAGACCAAAGTAATTATTTGTTTTTTTACTGACCTTTTGTGCATGAATTTATCCTTGGCATTATCAGTCAGTTGTACATTTTATATAGTTTCTGATACTTACTCAAACTAAAATTACCTGAACACTGCAATACCTTTTCCCCTTTGTTACAGTCAAAAAACACATAAATGTAGCTTCACACTTCTGAACTGTGACAGAACTCCAAACTTTAAATGAAATATAACCACTGAAGTAAAATCAGTCAAAAAGCGTAAAATGGAAAAAATGATTTGAGCGTCAGTGCTCTGATTGATTACTGTTCTCGCAGAGTGATTACTTATTCTGCTGACCTGCTCTGGAGCTGTCTCAACCTGGAAAGTTCTTCTCTCCCGAGACAGTGAAAGTTTATACAAAATGTTAGACTTCACCACCACATGAGCTCTTACTAATTACTCATAATATGTGTTTATGGCTCTGGCCACAATGCTTTTGATAACATCTTCTCTTTCTTCGATTAAGAGCATTTTTTATTTTGTCATGTTAAACTTTATACTCTACGTGATTTGTGAAAAATAACAAGTTTGAGGAGCTAATATACTCATAGTGCTGGGTAATGGTTAGGCTGTGTCAAAAAGTTAATTAGATGTAAACCAATGAAATCAATACCAGTGTCAAAATGTGCCAGCCATAAGAAAAATGAAATGCCTTTCTATTCTATACAACTTAGATTGACAAAAATGTAAACTGTTACAAGAACAGGAAGTGTTCATAGTTACAGGAAAAAAAAGCTGTCATGTGGATTTTTGTGTGTCTGGTGTGCACATTGAAGCTACAAATGAGTTAAACATCTGGTTGTAGCCTGGACGGACTCAAAAGGTCCTGAGCAGCAGAGAGAGGAAGTGTGTTTGGCGAGGAAGGAGTGGACCAGATAGCAGAATAGACAGGGGACAAGAGAGAAAGTCTAAGATGAGGACCAGAGGATGAGGATGAAAGCAAAATGTGGTGTGTCTGCTCTGGGAGGAAATGCTTAGCACATTTTTCGGTTCAGTACACGGGGGAGTTATTTTTGGGTGCTTTGGTCTAATCGAACTACACACTCCCAGCAGAGTAAAAGGTAGAGACTTGACGTTTTATCACTGGCAGCAGTGACACATGTGCGGCTGTGACCAGTTCCACAATGCAGCGCCCCACTCTTCCACTGGACAGGATGTTATTGTATAGAGGCTATTAACTGGCTGTGCAGTTTAGGGTCCCATAGCAATCTGCAAGTGAGGAAGCGGGGAGTGTTTGGACAGACCCCAGAGAAAGGGAACAGGAAAAGGCTGGGCTGCGTAATCCCCCCACATGTTTAGACCCTCAACATGAACGGCGATTCATTCAAAAAGCCCCCCCAATAGGTTTTTACGGATGTGCCTTTTTATATGTACATTTTCTGTGCTTACAGGGGTCCAATATCACAGACACGTGTACTGAGATGCTCATGCAAGGAGTGCTACTGAAGATATCGGCCGGAAATATTCAAGAGAGGATCTTCTTCCTGTTTGACAAGCTTCTGGTCTACTGCAAGAAAAAGAACAGGTGTCTATCACATACATTTACATATACAGTTTAAAACCTAGAAATGTTTTGACTGATTTGATTGGTTTGGTCATGACCATTTTTGCTCAGTGTAATACAATTCTGGGTCCCATGTGAAATATTAATATTTTGCAAGCTATGGGCACAGTCTTAAAATGGCCAGATAAAAAGCTGACTTTGTAACAAAACTAATCGCTTTAATCCATAAGTCCTCAGAGCTTAATGCTGGAGCTTCATTATGGCTTCCCTGTGCCAGATTTCTGTTCTTAAACATGAAAGACCAGTACACAAAAGGGACACATTTTATTGTAATGTGCAAGTTGTAAACTGATGACATTTTGAAACATTCCAGAGATATGCAAACTTTTCAGTGAAAACTTTCACTAAATGCATTATGTTGAGGTTTGGATTCTGTTAGGTTCATTTTGTGCAGTTCTGGCAGCTTTTCTTATGGAACGGTTCTAGCCAAGCCACCACCTGCTATGCTTTGCTTTTATGCACTGTGAACAGTGCTGTCCACAGGTATCCATTTACTCACATTGAAAGGGTAAAAATAACATTGCCTCACTTTCCCTTTATCATCTCCATTGGACACATTTTGCCTGAGGAAATTGAGTTAGCCAGGCAAGATGAATGTAATAAATGTTCTCAACTCTAAGTGAGAGACATGAAACTGCAAATGTAATAAACTTTATTTTGTCCATTTTAAGACGTTTAAAAAACAGTAAAACTGCAACAGAGGGTCCCAGATACCTGTTCAGGGGAAGGATCAACACTGAAGTGATGGAGGTGGAAAACGTGGACGATGGCACTGGTGAGCTCACACATTTATTTTGGAACAATTCATATTTTTTGGAATAATTTCAGCTCATAATTCATTTCTGTACTCCTGGCAGCTGTAGTTAAGTTGACTACATGCTTCTTGGCTTCAGATTTGTACTTGGAATTACCTATACACATTTTTCTTCATCTATAGTTACGTTTCTTGGTGGTGAATTCAATCCCATGTGTATCTTGGCTTAACGTAGCCACTTATTATAATTTCTATTTGCAAAGCCATGATTTCCCTGTTGGAGCGGTGATGGTCAGTCATATGGGCAGGGTTTGGTGATGGGAGATGGATGGGCTCTGGTCTAGCCGCTCATGGGTGTTCCACACCACAGATGACCCATCGCACTGGGACCATTTTAGCATCTACTAAATTAAACCCTCACCACATTTTCCCAGGCACACACTTGTTTTCTACAGTTGAAATGTCACAGGGACACGAGCGTACAAAGGACAGAGCTTATGAGTAGAACTGATGCTGCTGCACTGGCTTCAGTCTTTAGACAGGGTCACACCACAGGACCATACAGTAGTTGATTACACCGTGTCTGCTATTAGATAGACAACCTACTTGTCCCATTACAATTCAGTATGCATCTTTCTGACAGAATCAGTTTCCCCTTTTTCTGCATGAGCTACTGTTGAGCTATTCATTTGGTTTACTTGTATTAAATCATACTCTACCATTCAGTTATTATCTACTCTACCTGTTGGTGATTGTAATATTACCTGATTAATGCACTCCTATTTTACATTTACTTTATCTAGTTTTGAATATCGTCACCTTCCTAAAATAATTGCCTAAGTCACTTTTTGCTTAAGTTTACTTTGCCATAATTTCAATTTTGCGGGGAGTTTTTTGTGTATATGCGATTATTTTAGGAAGGTGTCGATATACTTTGTGTGTGTATATGGAGGGCAGAGCATTCAAAACACCAAGGTGGGTCTTTAGTGAAGAGGTGCTTGTAGATGATACTGATGGATGGTACTTCTTGTTCTTGTGCGTCCCCTCATTTATCTCATTAAAGCAGTGAAGCTATAATCAATGGAGAGGCTGGGGATAAATGAGAGGAGAGGGAGCTTTGACATGAAGACTTACTTTTACCAGCTTATATGGCCTAGTAAGGTCCAGATCAACTGTGCCCTAGAAAACCCTGAGGGTACGTTTATAATATTATGAAGCGTATCATTTGGACAAATATTTACTTTGTCTGTATGAATCCATTTTGAGAAACTACAATAGTTTCCTTCTAACTGTATAAGTTTTTTATTGCTGAATAACCATAAGCATATGTTCTTGTTTTGTCTCATTCAATGCGCATTCAAAAATCTGCAAACTCTACATATTTAAAATCATTTAAAGATATTTTTAACATTGACGTGCAATTCTTCACTCTTTAATTTTATTGCGCTCATTATAAATAAACAGCACTTCCTCTGTCATGCTATATTGCTTCCTACAGTCCAGAGATCTATTGTTCAAAGTCATTCTGTGTTTCTTTTCCTTTACCTTTGATCCTAAGTTGTAAACACAAATTCAGATCAGATCCTTATGAATTATACAATCATAATTTTACCTAAAGCTGCTCTCCATTGTTCTCTACAGCTGATTACCACAGCAGCGGCAACATCGTGAACAACGGCTGGAAGATTCACAACACGGCCAAGAACAAGTGGTTTGTCTGCATGGCCAAGACTCCCGAGGAAAAGCAGGAGTGGCTGGAGGCTATTATGAAGGAGAGAGAACGCCGGAAAAGTATGCACAACCAGAACTAAATATTTCCGTTCTCTGGCCAGGGTATAAAAGACGGAGATTGACAGTTGAGGATATGTGAAGTTTGGGCAAATTGGAAACTAAATTATTAAATGGAGAACGATTCCAGAGGCAGATTCATTTTGGGGAATCAAAAATAGTAACTCGGCCCCTAGCGATGAACTGTTTCTGTCCATTGCCAAAGTTTGAAAAATGGTAGGAAAGTGAGATCACGTACGGGACAGTCAGAGGGGATTTAAAAAGGACTGGGAAGGAATGTGGGGCCTGGAAATGTGATTGACAGCTATCAGTGCAACAAGAGAGTCCTGGGACGAGTACAGGGGGATTTGAAAGGACTTTTTTGGAGGGAAGAATTTTAAAATGGGACAACATGGAAGTAATACCTAAGTAATAAGCCTATTCCACCTTCCAAGTAAATACAAGAGTTTGGAAAGAATTTTATTAGATATTTTTTGTGATTATGAAAAGTAGGATTCTGCTCAGAGAGAACATTTTAAACAACTCCTGGAGCATTAACATTTGAGAGAAAACCGTGGCAAACTGTTTTCTCTCGCTGTATTTTAAACTGCATACACCTTCACTACAATCATTTGGATAATTTCTGACCTGGAATTGCCCATTTCTACTGAAAAAAAACTTTAAAACTACAGCTGTGTGTGTGAACAAAACAAAATGCAACTCCAGGTATTTTTTACTGTGGTAACATCATTTCTACTTGGCTAAAAAACTCACAAGAGTCAGTTTTGCGTAATATAGGACCTCTAAGATTTGTGACACGTTTTATTCACAGTTTTGTTCTCTTTGACCCAGTGAACCTGACAATATTCTTCTAATGCTAGTCATTAACACTGCATTAGTCTTGGTCTGTACTCATTATGTCGTGGCATACACACACATTAACCTTTCTTGCTTAATTACATATGTCACATCTCTCTGCAGCAGTTCACTGTCTCAAATGCAGCGGTAATGATGCTTTCCCTGTGTCTGCTGCACAGGTCTGAGGCTGGGCATGGAGCAGGACACTTGGGTGATGGTGTCAGAGAAAGGAGAGAAGCTCTACCAACTCATGACCAAAGGAAACTTGATCAAAGACAGAAAACGCAAGCTCTCGACATTCCCCAAGTGCTTCTTAGGAAGGTAAGGCTCCACATGGGCCCCTCCTAGACCATTTACACTTTAGGTATAATGGTATAATGTGATGGATTTGTAAATAGTTGGTGTTAAACCTGGTGTTAGCCTTAAATAAAGTTAATAGTGTATAGCATTGACTAATAGAAAGCACAGATTAGGCTGCACTTACATTGTACAGAATTTATTTATTTCTTTTTTTTACATTGTACAGAAAGTTAATTGAAAAAAATAACTTTTTGTCATCTAGAAGCCTATACACTCGAATCAAGTCATGAGAAACCATGACCGTTGAATAAATAGTAGAACAACATTATCTTTTTAAGCATAAATGCTACTTACAGTAATTATATCTACTGACATATCTGTATGCATTTCTGACAACTTCTTACCGCATTAGTTTTTGACTTCCAGTGGCACTTTTTCATGTTAAAAATACATTGATGACATTAACAGTTTTATTCCATTTAGGCTGTGCAGTCAGGGAGTATCTTTTTGTGCCTGAATCACTAGACCAGGAGTGTCAAACTTATTTTGGTCCGGGGGCCGTATCCGACCTACTTTGATCCCAAAGGGGCCGGATCAGAAAACTTGTGGCATATGTTCCCCAAAAAGAGCAATAAGTCCAAATATTTGTACAGAGAAACGCAAATCTATCCAATAGAGTTTGCTGAATCAGTTAATTTAATCTTAACTTTTTATGACTATGAAAAATCTGGAGAAAATTGGTCTAAAGATTCACTGTGTTGTTTCTATTAGTTAGAGGAATAAAAAGTGTATTTTTTCTTGTAAGAACATTGTTGATTATGTTACTTACAGTTTGCGTCATGCCCACACAGTCCATGGTGCCTCACACACTTCGCTGTGCCGATGCTTCAGTGATGTGTCCAGAGTATTTTGACCTGGGGCTGCGTTGTGTTCTTAATTATTGGTTCCACCGCTCTTTATTTAGGCAACGTTATTTAACCAAATAATGGTGGTTGACAAATTAAACTTTAGAGGAGAAATGCGATATGGAGAAGTTACGTACTGCACAAATTTTAAGACCTGAAGACGCTGCCATGCTAAGCGGCGCAGAGAATTACCAATAATTTAATAGAAAATATAATTAAAATATTTAAGTAGAAAATCAGCCGAGGGCCGGATTAAAGGTCTCGGAGGGCCGGATCCGGCCCCCGGGCCGTATGTTTGACACTCCTGCACTAGACCCTATACATTGATAACTAGAAACACATGCTCCTTATACTTGGTACTTACTTAGAATATCTTTCACCCTTAACCCTTAAAAGAGAAAATATTGAGGGGATCTCACACCTCTTAACCTCCAATTCTGTCAAAACTGTAACTTCAATTCATTTATCCATTTCTCACCGCCGTAGGAGTTAACTTCCTTCTCCCGCTGACATGAGCTGCAGACATCTGGCCGTGCATTGTAAGAGTAAGAGGGTGACAGGGCTGGATTCAGATAATAAAACTTTAAAATTCAAAACACATGGCTGTAGTCCCTCATGTTGGAGAATGAAAATTACATGTGATGGCTAGAAGTCTTTTTACAGTGTGGTGACACAGTGAGGTTTTACACGCTCACCAATCAAAAGGACCATTTTCACTGGAGGGGATGTTATATAAACTGAGCTGATATCTGAACTTGTGATTCTCATAACAAATTTGCCTTGTAAACACTCCCCACAATTTCCATTTGTTTTCCGTTCTTTACATAGATGTTTAGACTGCCGTTACGGACAATGAAAGCAGTTTTAAAGTCCTTATTATTTTTTAAAAGCGAAGAAATAAGAGAAAAAGTCCAATTGCGACATAGTTGTGGCTTGTACGGTGGTTGCGCACGAGCACTAACTTTCTCCCTCTCAGACAACATTACAGTCAATTGTGGTTTGGAGCAGGCTGTTAGTGTTTTATGTGGAAATGTATCCTGTGTTTGTAAGTAACTAGATACTTTTACTTGTGTAGCATCTATAAGGTAATTTAGTGACCGTAAAGACAAATGAGATCTTCTTTGCAGGTATTAAAACAATTGTAAAATCAACTTCTCAGATTTACCCTCTTAGAGTTGTATTTGCAGTGATTTGTGCAGACTTTTTAGATGAGTAGTGCAGATTTTAACATAATAATAAGCAAGTTTCATAGATTATAACTAGGTAGGAGGCTCAAGCGCAGTATGTCTTATAAGATGTGGTTATTACAAGTACTTGAGTTCAAAGTTTGCGCTCTTCTCGTACAAAAACTTGGACGCCCTATCTACCTCTTTCTACCCCAGTGGTTTTAAATTTGAGCTGTGGGCAGATTGTGGTCTCTTTCTTGATAAAAGCCACATTGCCTAGAGCCTTTAAACCAGGCCCACTCCTACCATTGGGCTTTGTTCCCTCTCCACGCCTCTTTGCCACATGCTGTTTTTCATTCTTTATTTTACTTTTGCATTTTTTTTTTTTTTTAGGTCCAAGAGCTATTTTAGGACTCCCATTAACCGGCATAATAGTATTTGTGGTTGAATTCTTCTGACAGCGTAATTTATCAGGCCTGCAGCTTTCTATTAAGCATGTAGTCTTAAAATAAATAACGCAAATATATTACGTACATACTTATAATGCACGATTGTTACTACGACATTGCTTTGCGTTTTGAAGGAACAGATTCTGAATACGCTAAGGTGCGAAAGATGTCGAAATGCAGGAGATGGGTGGATTATTTGCACAAAAGTTTTAGTAATTGCTTGCGGCTCTTTCCGAGTCCGCAGAATTCCAATGGAAGCGTGTTTGTTTAGTTTTGTGGAGAGAGGGGAGATGGGAGGGAGGTAATCAGCCACGCTCCTGCCTTCACCACATTAGCTCTCACTATCTCAAGCTGTTGCTAAATTACGGACAATTATCCCGTTCAGCTCCTGTGGGCCGTCCCAGTCTGCATATTGTGTTTGTCTTTCCGGACCTTGGCTTGTTTCCTCTTCACTGTTGCGACTATGCACCATTTCTCATTGCCTCAAGACCCAATTAAACGCAGCGTTATTTGATAGTTTGGTGCCATGTCTTAAATAAATAAAGTTAAAGAGGATGAGACGGGAAGCCTGTAAACAGAAATGTCCCTTAAGAGTAAATAAATCACTTCATTTAGCCGGTGTTGGGTTTGTTGCCATAGTTACATCAATTTGGAGAAAAGTAGAGGCTATGGCAAAAACCCACTGAATGAAGGGCAGAGGCTACGCAGTCAAGGAAAGTCTCCATCCCCTCCGTGTGCAGAAAACATGCTATTTTGATGGAGCTTTTAGTGTATGGGAGCAGAGTATGTTTTTATGCCACTGTCCTGTCGCGTCCCCAGTGAGTTTGTGTCATGGCTGATGGAGATCGGAGAGACGGGTAACCCAGAGGAGGGAGTTCACCTGGGGCAGGCCCTGCTGGAGAACGGCATCATCCACCACGGTCTGTTATTCTGATCTTTTACACTCTAGTCTTACTGCCAAATACACCCAAATAAAATCAAATACAGAAGGAAAAGACTTAAGAGTATATTGGACCACAGACTCTATCTCAGTAATCTGTTACCTCTAACCTCTAATGTTTACTTAAAGGTGCACTATGCAACTTTTCTGGCGACACCTGCGTTTCTCCATTGAGATGTTCACAGTATGAGATTCAATATGAATCTATCTTCATGGAAAAGAGCAGGTGGCGCAGGTGAAAGTTAAAGGTCAAATCTGTGGAGAGGCTTCCCCGTTCACAGTAAGAATACTAAATTAAATAAATGCAAGTACTTCAGAGTATTCCAGGTAAAACAATTACCAGGCAAAACACTCCACGATAAAAAAGTTGCATTTTGCATCTTTTTGCCTTTTTTGTCAAATTATTCTGAAAGGGTCAGCTCTAAATATAAGCCATGAACAACTTGACTTGACTTTCAAAGCTAAGTTCTTCACTCTAAAGATGCAATTAAACTAAAAAAACTAAATCAACCAAAAACAAATGATTATAGAATCTTTCAAAAGAAATGGAGACAGTTCTTAGAAATATATATGTAAATACATAGGAAAAACTATACATCAGTTCAGTTTATCAGTGAGTAATGGGCACTACTGTAGTTCTAAGGCTTTTTCCTGTTTGGTCCCGTAGCCTTCACCGTGTATGCAGATGTGTAATGAGTTTTAGCAGGTGTAGTCTGTAAACAGCCCCATGACATAGTCTTAGGTGAGGATTATACATATTAATCCCTGTTTAGTCACATTTGTGTTATATTTGTTCAGTGGTTCTGGTAATAAGTGGGTTTGGTTCAGAGGCTTAACTAGACTAATGCTTCCCTTTCATTCCAAATGGTGCATATAGAATGTATTTTTCTCTCAAAAGCAGAGGCTCTGAGCTAAAATGTATCTTAAATCGCTCTGGGGGCTTTATTGCTTCCTCACAGGGAAAGGAGATTGCAGTTTGGGGCTTTTTCTGACAAAGAGGAATAATGTGAAGCCCCTCTGGGCTCATACAGTCAAGCTAAACGTCCCAGTGTGAGGTGATAGAAAATCTTTTCATAGGGCACTTTAATGGAAGCACACAGCTGCATCCAGGAGCCTATTGCTATTCAGCAACTACACAGAGGTCTCTCATGGGATAAGATGCAATATCTGAGAAGCATAGCATGTTTGAGGCATGAGAGTCTTTTGTGGTCTTTTCTCTGTCCATGTTTAGTTATTTGGCTTTTCATTTTATTCAGTCACAGACAAGCATCAGTTCAAGCCTGAGCCAGTTCTGTACCGTTTTCGCTATGATGATGGGACATATCATCCCCGAAGTGACATGTATGATGTCATCTCAAAGGTAGGGCTTTTATATTTACACACACACATATATGTGCAGTTAATCTCTATGGCTAATCTCTGTGGTTTCTCAAGGGAGTTCGTCTGTTCTGCCGCCTTCACAGCCTCTTCAGTCCTGTCATCAGGTGAGCATGATCCATATTTATTTCATCCACAATTTTTGTTGTTTATTGTCTGTTGTCTCTATTGGTTTGATGCAGACAGTCATCATAATGGCTTTTATGATTAACAATCTGAAGATGTGTTTTCTTTTTCAATAAAACACATTAGACGTTTTTGCAAAATGTAAAGACATTGTAAAAGGTAAAATGGTGGTGCTGGTGATGAAGTGCAGGGGCTGACCTGTTCTCCTGCTCTCAAAACACAGATGTGGTGTGGTGAGCCTTTTGCATAGATGAACTGTGTGAGAACGGCAAAAGTGAATTGATTCTAATTTAATTCCTGTATACTTTATAGTGCAGATTTGTCAGTGTGTTCCAGTTCACTTCAGCTTGTAATTAGTGTAAATAAGGCAAAGTCGACCAATCTCCATGTGAAACAGACATTCAAACCACAACACAAAACAGGTGTGTTTCAGCTCGACTGGCACAGGATACGGACCATTCACGTCGCTCACACACTTACAAATGGAGCAATCACGTTTTATTGGAGCAAACTGAGGCACTGCTTTGCCTCCTGTGTTGTTCTTCATAATAACATTTGAAGAGGAACATCAAGGCTAACTGTTTATGTAGCATTAGCCAGAGGAAAGGCTTTAATTTCACACAGATAAAAGTCTGTCACAGCTGCGGGGGGGACACTAATGCTATGTATTAATGCAATTGTTTGATCTTAGCATTAAAATGCCTCAAGGTTGTTGTGTGTGTTTCTTCACTATTCAGAACTGCTGGCATTTGATTAGAAGCAGGACCTTTTCAGTGTAAAACTCTTGCAGACTAGAGTTGTGGGTTGTTGGCTGCTGTATCTACCACTGAGCACTCGACACAATACATCACAGAGCTTGGGAACGCTACAGTTTAATTGGAGTGACCAGTCCTGGCCTAATTAGGTGGAATTTCCTGGCAGCGTGAATGAGATGGGGCCAAAGCGTGTTCCCAAGCAGCTTGTGTCCCTCACAGGAATGGCTCCTTGTACACATGTTTAGTATTCAGTGGCATTAATATTAAACATATTTAACCACGTTTATCCAGTAAATTTCAGATATTAGCATTATACAGGTATATACAGGTGCGTATTATCTCAATAAATAAGGATACAATCTCATATTTTAGGTCCGTATGCAAAACAACACATTTAATAATAATTAAATTACCCTACTTGATATATTTGCATGTTTTATTTTATGAACATTGTCAACTCAGATATGTGTGTAATACTGCAAAAACTTTGCTTAAAAATCCAACTTTTCCACACACCAATTATTTATTCTAACTAAATGCCAGGCCAAAGTTTTCCTATCTGCCAAGCAAGTTAAAGTGCAGTTGTGACCTTTCTCTGTGCTGCAGCTCAGACTGTGGTATCCTTATGCTGGACATATGGCTGCCCATTGGCCTGCTGTTTACACCCATTTTTCACTTTTGACAGCAGCAGTGCGCTCCAGCCACCGGAGCCCAACAGCCCGCATGGAGTTAGTATTAGGGGAACACATGCCATCCCAGTGCTCAGTGCAGGGGAGCAATACAATATGATCAGTTCATGCAAAATGCAAAATGACATGATGAAAAGAAAGACATATTTGGAAAGTGTCATAAAGTTTAGGAAGCAACATTCAAAATTGGACAGTTTGCTTTTAATCACATTTAATGAATAAAGATCAAAACATAAACTAAATAGGTTTAAGATGCTCAATCATTAAAGACACTGGTTTACAACCTAAAATAAGATACAACTACTTAGTTGTAGCAAAAACTGTGATTGTCACAGTTACTAATTTTAAAATGCGATATATTGTTACAGAAAATATCACAATAGATTATCTAAAACTGCTGAATGTCATTAGTGATACGATAACATGACATGCAATAAATAAAAAAAGCAGAATGAAACAGTTAACTAGTTAGCATCATTAATTATGCCAACTACTTCACTAGTTAATAGGCCCACTCAGCATCAAAACTAAAGTATTTGATTTAACAATACATTTGTATCACACACATGCACATGGTAAGCTAACATCACGTTTTCAGGCACTGCCATCCCCCCCAACTGTCAAATAAAGTTACACAACTGAAAGTTCCACAGTGAAGGCGGCGTTCAGCCTCTCACGCCTGGCGCTCTGAAGAGGTCCAGACAGCTGAGATTGGACCCTTAACTGGGCTCATATGTCATGTTTGACTTGTCTAAAGACTGTGCGTGTCTGCGAATGTGTGGTGGAGAAGTGGTGCAGCAGCTCTGCTCTGGAGTTTCCCTCAGGCTGCAGTCCCATGGGGAGGCCTCTGTGTTCATGGGAAAGTTGTGGCTTCATTCCTCGATGCATTATTCCCGGTCTTGTGTGGGTAAATGTGAGACTGACGTAGGAAAGGAGGGGGCACCCAGGGGCCAGGCACAGCTGGAGTTGTTGCCTGAGGTTCCTATGTGCTCTGCTGTTGTCCGCTAAAAACCCATAGGGAATTATGAAAAAAAAAAAAAACTCTTCGTGTCACCACAGTTAGTTACAGTGGAAACTGCAGCATAAGCACTTCTTCAGACCAGATTTCATGTGCACAGTCAATGTATTTTTACTGTAAATATCATAGTGTAATATTCCTTTTTTGTGTGCTTCTTTTAGAGATAAAGACTACCATCTTCGAACGTATAAATCTGTGGTCATGGCTAATAAACTCATAGACTGGCTCTTAGCTCAGGTAAGGCCTGTGTGACATGATTAAGGTTTGTGCATTTTACCTCAATTACTTGGAGAATTCTGATTGCTTGAAGTCTGGGTTACTCACTTTAGATGCCTGTTTGCATGTAGCTTTGACCTATCCCAGTTCTCTTAGAGGGGTCACCTCATTGCTAGTAGTAAAGTTGACACATACTCACAAATATCTGCTTCATTCACTAGAGGAAAGTATTGAATTATTAGTGCACTCTCTTCCAAGTAAAAAGTACTAAAAAGCTTGGACATATCCTATAACAGTGTTAGAATGAGTCTCCCAGAATATCAGTCCATTTGAATGTGATTTAAAGTGACGGAAATGCCGGGTTCTTTTAGGGGACTTGATGGGCCCTTGTGGAGCTCAGTCTAGACGTGGTTCTGGTTGTTTTTAAGCTGATGTGAGCGGTGCATGCCTCAGGCCTTTGGAGGCAAGAACAAAGGGGGTGTGAGTGTGACATTTTGACTGCTCTCTAACCACACTGTCTTTTGTTCCGTCTCCATTGTCTTTCATCGTCTTTCTGTTCTGTCTCAGCCTTGATTTAGCCTGTCACTCGTTAAATTCCTCCTACGTTTTTTTTTTTCTTTTTCGCTATCTCGTGTTCCAGGGTGACTGCAAAACCAGGGAAGAGGCATTGATCTTAGGAGTGGAGCTGTGCGACAATGGATTCATGCATCACGGTACAGACTGCGAATTTCAACTGATCAATACAACATGAAACATCTTTTGAGTTGTGCAATTTCATTTATGAATATAGAAGAGATATTTCAGCGGAGATTGCCCGGTATTTAGCATCAATTTTAGCACAGAGACTTCTTGTGCTTCTTCCATTGGACATTTAGTTCCCTTTTGAGACCAGAATAGAACCATTTTCTGTTTATATGAAAGAATTTCTGTGTATGCAGTTTGAACAGAGGTCATGTCCTTGCTTTAAAATGAAGCCTACAATTCCACATCAAAATAAGGCAAAAAATATTTATTATTATTTTATTATATGCATTTCTTTAACACAATTGACTGAATTTAAATTTCAATATTTTTTTTTAATTAATTACCCAGCCTTACTAATAATAGAAAACCACTTTGCAGGTCTTTAGTACAATTCAAGACTCATTACTTTCCAACTTTCCTAATATTTGTCATTGCTCGTGGGCAGTCACCATAGATACAGCCTGTTTACTGGTGCCTTATGTGTCCATGCCAGAGTCCACATCATGCCTTGTACAGTATGAGTCACTGTGAACATGTTAGAACGGTCTTAAACGGCCCACAGTTCAACCTCATCACTGCCTCGCACAAATTACCACTGGCTCCCATGGATAGAACAGCTGCTTCCTTCATTCTCTCCTATTCGCTTTCTCTGGGATAATTCAAAATGACAAGCCAGTTAGTCGCCGTTTGCCTCAATAATATCTGTATGTCTAACACGTGATAAGAATACAAGCATTAAACGAGTTCATTTTATACAATTTTTCTATATTTCTATATTATCACATTTTTTTTCAAACAGAATTTTTGAGATGGGGATTGCAGACACTTCCAGGAGGTTGGTGGTTTTGATGGAGAAGTGTTTACCAAACTTCCACTATGGACAAATGTTGCAATATCAGAACCCAAAAAGATTGATGTAAACCCAAAAGAGTGCGAAATACATTACAAAATGCAAACTACTTATTCCCAAAATAGCTGTTAAAATAAAAAATAGCTTCAAGTATAACTGAGCACTGTGTAATCCAAAAACGTGAATAAAATAAATAGTCTTCTTTTTAACTGTTTTTTACACAATGCATTTACCTTGTTGACATATTTTGGCTGTAAACCATCTACTGGTTCTGGTAGTGACGTGTCGTATATCAGCTGTTGTCTATATTTTCATATTTCCATTGATAGGACTTTCATATGTGATATATAAAACTGATATTTGGATGTGTGCACTGTAACCTATATAATCTCAAATCTTTTCTCTTCTCATTAGTGCTGGAGAAAAGTGACTTCAAGGACGAGCCCCTGTTGTTTCGTTTCTTCGCTGATGAGGAGATGGAGGGCTCCAACACCAAACACAAACCAATGAAACACGACCTGAAAATCCTTGAGAATGTCATTGCAAAGTCCCTCCTGGTGAACAACTATTTCCTTATTACTATATATTCCGAATCTCTTATTATAGTTTACCAATGCTACTCTCCAAGTCTCAAAAAGCAAAGACAAAACTTTAAACTTCGATTTTTAGAATTCTGTGGAGTGAGATGAGCCCAGAGGCTGTAGATATATAAAGTCTACGGCTGAGCCCACTCTTTTGTACCCTCTATCCGTCTGAAGCAATATCTGCTGGTTTTGTTGGTGTTCGTGGTGTGTGAGAACATCAACATGGTCTGCTGCTTTTGGGATTTAGTTGATTAAAAAGGGGTTTTCTTTCAGATAAGACCAAGTGAAGGAGGATATGGGTTTACTCTTGAGGAGAGAAATCGAGTGCCCATCATCAAATCTGTGGAGAGGGGATCGACAGCAGAGGTCTGGGAACAGAGTGACATTTAGTACTACAAAAAATATCACCTTGCTTTGATATACTATGTGATGTTTTGTATCAATCTGATTTGTATTTAGATGGCTGGCCTGGAAGTGGGGAGGAAGCTTTTTGCCATAAATGGAGACCTGGTGTTTCTTAGACCTTTCTCAGAAGTGGAGGTTCTTCTTGGGGAATGTTTCAACAGTAAAGGACCCATCAGCGTTCTAGTCAGTACCAAGCCAAGAGAGTGAGTCTGCATCAAAAACATCTTCTATTAGCTATAGCTATTTATCTACATTCATTTCAAGGGTATGGGATTTCTGGATGGTCAAAATGTCAAAAAAAATCTAAATACAAATACTCTAGCTGTTTTGCGATAAAATTATTAGTATTCTTGGTAAATGCTGATTTTACAAACAAACATAATAACAAACATAATTAAAAGTAGTTTATCTTACAGAGGGATGCCAAAATATATTAATGGCGTGTGAATACATGCACATTGCACATGTACATTGTATTTTTTAGCTTTATATAAATGCACAATAGTACTTGAAATGTTTAAAACTTCTTTCTCTCTCATTAGTCATGAATTTCTTTCTAAATATTTTTTAGGGCATGTGTATAGTACAATTGCACTGTTGTCAGACAATTTGACAATATGACACATTGCTGTGTCTCTAGAACAGTGAAGATCCCGGACTCGGCGGATGGCCTAGGGTTCCAGATCCGAGGTTTTGGTCCGTCTGTGGTCCATGCAGTGGGCAGAGGTATGTCTGTCACTGAGCAGCACGGGGCACAGCTGGTGAACAGCTGGCTCTTCACAGTTAAGGCCTGACCATGACTTGGCCACAGGAGTGCCATCTTCCTCCTTTTCTTTGTCGGGCTCAGCTGGTCAGTTAATGTTGCTGACAAAAGTGCAAATTACCTAGTTATCAGCCACTTTTCACCCTGTCAAGACCCAACTATTCACATTTTCCAAGCTGCCTAATCCTTCTGTGTTAAAGGGCTCATTCTCAGTTTGTCTCATTATCTAACAAAGTAAGTTTAGAAGCACTTGGGTCATAAAATGGGACCCAGTCTACAAACACCTCAGGGCCTTGTTGAGGAGTGTTCAGGGGAATTTATCCTTGTTTTTTTTCCCTTAAATAATGTCCTTGGGATAGTAAGTTTGGTGTGTGATGATGATGTTGCTCCCTAACCTGGGACTTTAATTAGAGACCTGATCTGAAGAGAAAGAAAAAGCACATGTTATGTCATTACTGGCTTTGTCATAACAGCTTCGCTCTACTGTCGTCCAGTGCAGGTGGAACAGGTAATGGCATTTGTAGACTTTCATTGCGAGGATGTCCATTATATAAGAGAAAATCCTCTCATTGTTGTAATGAAATGTCTGTTATTTGCTGTTTAATAATAGACTAAGATTGTTTTAGTGAGTGTGTTAAACATCTCCTGAAAGGTTAAGGGATACACAGCTGACAATGGTAGATATTTTAATACTATTTTTCTCAATAGAAAGACCAGTAATGCTTAATCTTGTACGTTGCACAGTGAGTTATTATTGGAACATTTATCCTGTGCTTTCCCACAGCACCACTTCAAAATACTTGCTTTGTATTACGTTCAGTTACACAAAGTAGATTTTTGTGAAAAGGTTTACAGTGCAGTTGTGTTCACAGCAGTCAGTCCGTGGTATGCATGGTGTGTGTGTTTAAGGAGCTATGAAAACAACTGTGAGGAGTATTTGGTCTGCCCTGCTCTTCCTTGTGATAGCTGTAAACCTTGAAGTTTTCTTATGGTCTGAATCACATCCCTGAGAGAGGCCCACGTCTATCCCAGATAAACAACTGCACCCCCTTCTCCTCCCTGCACGTTTCTCTCTCACGGTGCTCCGGAGCTGCCAAAACAGGAAATAATCTTGTAAATACAAAGAAAGGAAAAAGGGAAGGCAATCTTGTATACAGGATGTGGAATATGTGACACTTGTGTTGTCCTGATTTAGCATGCACCTGCAGTGTCATTATGAAGTGCGGTACTTACTCGTCCTTGATCTGTTGGCATCTTTCACCAGGCACGGTGGCAGCCATCGCCGGTCTGCACCCGGGACAGTGCATCATCAAGGTGAACGGTATCAATGTGAGCAAGGAGAGCCACGCCAGCGTCATCGCCCACGTCACAGCCTGCAGGAAGTACAGACGACCAACGCAGGTGAGGAGCCAAACAAGGAGCAAAACATCAAGTATTCTTTCTGCAGGTTGCCTTAAACAAAGTAACCAAAACCATTTTCTACAATATTCCCTCTCTTTGAGTTTATTTGACTCTTCCAGCCCCACTCCCAAATGTTCCATGTTTTTGAGTGCATGATGGGATGGACGTCATTAGGCTCAATTGTGTTGTGATATCTGTCCAATGAAGCAGAGTTCCCCCAAAGTCAAAGTCAAAGTCAAAGTTTTTTTTAACACGTAATACATAGTTTATTTAGAAGAAACCATACCCTAACGTTAGAGTTTTTTCTTGTGCCCATGCTTAAAATTCCCATGACCTCAGTGCTGAAGAGAACTGTATGTTGACTGGTCATTATGTTGTGATGGAAGTGGAAACGAAAACGCCAGAGTGTGGGAGAAAGCTCTTGAAACGACACACACCATTTAACACATAGTCATAATTCAAGTGATCTGTACATTCACTCTTTTTGTCTCCGTCTGTGTCTGTCAGTTTATTACTGAGCAAATATAGTAGTTTTGAATGTCTGGCACTGACCCCTGCCTCACAGCGGTGGCCCTGCAGTGGGAGACTATGGGCTGGAGTGTGAACGCTGGATACAGAAACAAAACACAAGCTGAACTGAGACTTGGAGGCAGATGTTTATCGTGTCAACTGGCTGGCAGCTGTGATCGTAGAAGGAGGTTTTGGTCCACCTGTTGGGGAAAGTGTCAAAATGTAAATTGTGGGGTGCATTGGTGGTTCATAACAGTGTAGGGTGTCATTATAATTGGATCCCGGTGGGACTTAACGATGCACTGCCCAAACACTAGAGGAGATCTGGTTCAAATCAAGTTTTAGACTGGAGGGAAAAACCACCCTTACTTTCTCTGTCTCAGCTCCTTTGCTCTCTCTGTGTATTTTGGTTGTAAACTAGACCACAGAGCAGTAGGCAAGCGCAACATGTAGCCTTGGCAGAGCAGCCGCTGTGGTCTTGGGTGTGGAGGCAGACACACGTACAGTAACACACGCTACACTGGGCTGATGAGATTGGCATTGGTTTGCTTTTGTGGTTTCACTGAGCTCCATGTTTCCATATGTTGGTGGAGGGTTTTGCGGTATGCAGCGTCACTCCAGCTGGGGACACACTCTCACACACACACACACACACACACGCACACACACACACACACACCACAACTTTCTTTGGTAATGTTCAAGTTGTGCAAATTATTTGTGACAGTTGATGATTTAACTATAAGCATAACTATGGCTGTTTGGATTTCAAAGTTTATAGCAGCATTCTCTCTGGTATTTGCAATAGTTAACCAGTTATTGAATAGAAGCTGTCTATTATATTCACACACATCCATTAACTGACCAAAAATAATGTGTATGTTGGTGAGAATTCAAAAACATTACCAACATTTAATGATACAGTTTAAAGGTGCAATGTGTTGTTTTTCTGGTGGAGGCTCCATCAAAGGCTTTTCTCTGTGGAGATTTTGTTGGTTTGTCTGGGATGTTTCGCAGTATGACATTAAACCTTTCTATCTTCATGGAGACCAACCCAGACCCAAATTACAGGTCAGATCTGTGGAGAGCCAAACCCACTCACAGTCAGAATACTTGTTTTCTACGTATTTTTGAACTCTAAAGCTACTTGTAATTTAATAAATGTAAGGTAGAGCTTTTTGCTTCCAGTATGTTCCTGGAACTTTCCAGTCAGAGCAATGATATATCCATAGAAACAACCAAAAAGTAACATTTGCACCTTTAATCCAGTGGGATTTTCTATGTGATGTTTACTGCATTGACCTTGTCAAGACATGGGAAAAGCCTTTACCCTTAAATAAAAAAATATATTTTATTGTGAGGGTAATGAAGCCTCTGATCTTTTTTACAGCAAGATACCATCAACTGGGTCTACAACTCCAGTGAAAGTGCACAGGAAGACCAGAAAAACAACAACAACCAAAAAACAGTGGCAGAAGAGAATGGAGATGGCTTTGAATGCCAAGTAGAAGGTGACCATATATCATTCAAGAAAAAGGGTGATGTTTAATCATGATGTCTAGATTTGAAATATATTATCTGTTGTATTTAGGGTCATTTGCTGTCATCCAAACATTCACACCAAAACAGATTCTCATATCTGAAAAATCTGAATCTCAAATTTGGCTCAAGTGTTATTTCCCCCAAATTTATGGAGCCCAATGAAAGTCAAACAGAAATGTTATTCCACTTTAGTAAACAGCTTCAAACAGCAGGATTTATAGATGTGTTAAGTCACTGCGCTCACCTGGTGCTGAGTCTATAATCCTGGAAATATTTTTAGAGGTATTTTAGAGGTTTTTAGAGGGAGATGGAAGACAGCCATTAGGGCAGGGCCTCTTCGAATGAGCTGTAGATTTGGTGGTCTGGTGGTCCTCCCTTGGGTCTGTTTAAACTGTGATAAAACACAGTTGTAAATATACAGTTACATTATATGAATCCTCACAGAATTGTTTCATATGTTTAACTGCATGGGAAATGTTGCATACATGTCCCGTAAGATACACTATAATATGGGGTTAGTTCTTAAGGGTGCACTGTGTAACCTTTATGGTGAAGGGTTTGCTACCTGCTCCTTTCAGTGGAGATGTTATTACTTTTCATGGAATGTTGCACTATATAGCATTAAACGTCTTTAAATCCATGAAGACAAGCAGGTAATGTCATTAGATCAGGTTGCCTGACCAGCCAGTCCCTTCTGCATTCTGTTCAGTTCCAGAAGAACTGGAATCAGACCATAGAGTGTGAAAAACCTGTCAAAACTTGAGAAGGTCCAACCACAACTCAACTGCTAATTTGTAGCACATGCCTCAAATGCAAAAAACATCTCATAACATTCATAACATAACAAAATACATGACTTCTTATACCCGCCGTAAGTAAGTAATCCAACTAGATGAGTAGTTTGATTGTTGATTCTGAGGAAATCCATGCTATTTCTCACTTATTTATGATGCCTTCTTCCTCTCTTTTTATGTGTAAGCAGCCATGTTTGCTTTTGACACAAGTGGGGTGAAAGGTTAATCCTCCTGTCAATCACATCCTCTGAAGTTTGAGAGACAGGATACAGTTCCAGATCCACCTGTCTGTTGCTGGTCAGATCTATGCACATTCAAATAAAAAAAAACTTTATTGTCAAATTTCCATATGAACATATGGCAAATTGAAATTATGTTCTTCACTCTAAACCTTCTAAATTAAATAATAATAAAAGAAAAGAAAAAGTCCAAAGTTCTTCTTTAGGGAGACTGGTGGTTAGACGGGGGAAGGGGAGAGTTCAGCCTCCTAACAGCCTGGTGGGTGAAGTTGTTTGTGAGTCTGGTGTTGCGGGAACAGAGGCTTCTGTACCCCCATCTGGAGGGCAGGAGGCTGAAAAGATTGTGTGTGGACATTTGTCTTGGCAATCATATTTGTAAATGTCGCACAGTGCACCTTTAATACTTTAAATATTAAATATGGGGACAAACCTTCAGCTAACATATACCCAGACCATTATTAAAGATATTATTGTTTGACTTTCTAATACAATGTAATGTCCACGTTGTGCCATTCCAAACAGAGGTCATAGACAAGTTCAACACCATAGCTATTATCGATGGGAAAAAGGACCACGTGAGCCTTACTGTGGACAATGTGCACCTGGAGTATGGAGTGGTCTATGAGTACGACAGCACTGCAGGGATCAAGTGCCACGTGCTGGAGAAGATGGTGGAGCCCAAGGGCTTCTTCAGCCTCACTGCAAAGGTTAACACTATTTTATGTCCTTTATGTAAATGCTAAACTATTAAGTGCCCTGTTTAGATGCATGCTTTTGTTGTAAGTCATTCAGTATGAATGTAATCTGATTTGTGGTCATGAGAATGTGACTATGAGATTCATGGGAAAATGAGAACAGGCTAAAGGGGCAGATCAGAAGTAGACTTGCATCAGCATCTTAAGTTTCATGTGTTTTCCCTTTATGATAAGCCTGCAGTTCCTACGTGCTTTGTCAACTTTGTGCTTTTAATTCATGGACAATTTCAAGGAAGTTGCACAATTTCACCCAAAAATCCAAATTAAATGAATTAAGTTCCAAATATAACTGGTACAAATGGTTGAGCTGTACCATCTTTTCTGTGATAATAATTGATATAATAATTAATAATTGATAACAGTGCACTTTGCTGTTAATGTTAATGTTTGTATCGAGAAGAGTGGACTGAATCATTATAATATATCAATATTCTTTTAAGAACAGTTTTCCATGTTCAATATATGCATTGGCCTTTCCCTTTTTGAGTTCTGATCAAACTGAAATGTACAAGCTGTCAGGACTGAGAGATGATTGGTGACTCTTCACATAAAACTATATCTTTTCAAAGCCATTTTACTGTCTCTGAGTGCCACTGTTCAAGACTTGGAGAGTCAGTTGGCGTAAGAGTTTGAGTATAATGAGAGTCAAGATGCTAGTAGACACTGACAGTTTTATTTTAGTCACATCGGTTCCCAGCTGTGTTAAGTGCATGTGTTTTATTGATGCGCTCAGAATGATCATTATTGATTTAAAACTGAAAAAAGACTGCCTCTGGTGTGCAAAACAGTCAAAAAAAGATTACAGATTGATACATTTAGATTCATCATCGCTTCTCGTGTAAATGGAGCCCACAGCCTCTGCTTTGTCTGCTAGGAAATCCAACATTAAATCATCTTATTGCCAAATGTATGATGGACAACTGGTTTTACATCCTCAGTCAATTAACCCAGATCACAAGCTGCGTTGCTAATTTAAATTTACAAGCCTCGCATCCTAAAAATCACTCAATAAAACCCAATAACACACACAGGCCAAAACACATCTTTTGTGAGTATGGCGACCCCCTGAAAGTGAAAGTAATTGAAGTATTATTGTAAACATCTGCCTCGAGCGCCCCGTGTTGTCCTTAGAGATCTGCGTTAGAATTTTAATGCAGTTTTTGTCAGCATCACTTTATTCCTTCTTTTTAATCTCGTCCTTGCTTTTTCTTTTCGTTCCACTGAGATTTTGATTAAAAGGACTTGAGATGTGCCTCCTCCACTGTCGTGTTTATCGTGCATATATATCACCCATTGTTTTGTTTGTGCTGCTTAAAGGAGCCCTATGGAAATATTTACCCTGAAACATGGCATTTATTTGCATTGTGACTGACTGGCATCCCTGTGAGCAGATCTTGGAGGCACTGGCTCGTAATGACGACATGCTGGTGCAGATGTGTGGCAGGCTGAGCTCCAGCTGTGACGTGGTCCCAGAGGAGCTCCTTGTGCGTTTCAGCTCCATGTGTAGCGAGAGGGTGGAGCACATCAATCGCCGCATCACCAACTACAGGAAGGTAAGTGCACCAGCTCGGAGCAGCATGCTGCTCTGTGATGATGGCTTCATAATGAGCAAAAAGAAAAACTACCCACAGTACTACAGGTACTAATCAAACCATAAAAATAGTTTTAAATATAAAAATAGAAGTGTCAGCTGTAGTATAAGAACACATGGTTATTTTGTCAATCACTCAATTCATCTTTATTTATAGAGCCCTTAACAACACTCAAGGTAGCCAAAGCTTTTTCTGATCAAATCAACACAGTATAAAAGCTAGTCTGAACAGATTTTAGCCTGGATTTAAGGCATGATACTGCACATGTCGGAGGGCAATTTGTTCCAAAGTCTGGGGCTGGTAACAGAGAATCAGCCCAATCAGCCCAGTGCTGGGCCTGGCTTTGGGGACTTCCACCAGAAGTTGCTTTGTTGACCTTAAGGTCCAGTTTGAGTTTATTGAAACTGCTACTATTTTGTGTTTGTGAAAACAAGCTATGACCCTTACATTCAGTAGAAAAGAGAGTACTGGTGTGTTCCTTTTGTATTAAAATCAAGTTTGAAGTTTTGATATCATGACAACACTGAGCAAGTGATGAAGATCCAGAGAGAGACTGCACCAGTAAACACATTACAGCACATTAGATTAATAGATTACACGTGTAACTTGTTTCTTTTATTAAGTCATTTTAAATCAATATTGAGATTTAAAAAGTTGAAAATATACCATAATCATTCACAGGTGTCATGAATGATAACTTTACAGTAGACAAAAGCACAATACATCCTCTTTCCCGATGTGTCCAGGATAGTCATAGCCTTGTGTGCATCAGAATATATTTGGATTCAGGTTTTAATTAGATGATTATTGGTTTCATGCAAATATTTTGAGTAAACTTGTGTCTCTAGGCAAAAACATCTGCATGCATCCAAGTGTGCGTGAGAGCCGCAAAAGGGAAAAATCAACACTAAACTAAAGCTTGTATTAATTACTGTCCGGATATAAATAGCCACAGTCATGACTTTGTTGTGCAACATGGAACATTCCTTTTCAAAGCCCGAGAGAGGAAGAAGCTGGAACGACAGAGGACTCATCTAATATAGAAAAAGGGAATACACAATTAGAAAACAGAAGACATCTCCTGGCAGGCTGTAGACTCAGGGTCAGGCTGTGTCCCATCTGGAGCCCATCAGCTTCTAACTCTAGTGACTCTGGGCTTGCACTATCTGAGTTAACTGACAAGCACTGTTTGTTTTAAAGTTCATAGTTAACATATACATTGCTGGACTCATGCTTTTGGACAGGCAAAACTGCAAAAAATAGTTCCCAGACATCACTGCTTACAGTATGTAGAATTCAACATAGGACAAAACAGGGGTCAAATAAAGTGCAGTTGGTTAAATAAATAAAAGTGTTTTGTATTTTATCAGGTGTAAAGAATAGTATAAAAAAGTATGAATAGTATATATAGTATGAGTCAGATAATCCAGAAGCGATTAGCGAGGAAGTTGTAGAATCTCCCGCTCCCTTTTTTTAAAAAATATATATATTTTACTAGCATTTTAGCATTTATAAAACTGGTAAGATACAGGTTTCCATTTTAACACAAGCTGAAAGATTTCATGTCCCCTGTTTAACTACACTTTTATCTTTTGTCTCAGTTTTCACGTGTCTTGAAGAACAGAGCCTGGCCAACCTTTAAACAAGCCAAGACGAAAGTGTCTCCTCTCCACAGCAGCGACTTCTGCCCCACCAACTGTCACATCAACATCATGGAGGTCTCCTACCCTAAAACCACCACCTCACTGGGGAGCGCTTTTGGCGTGCAGCTGGACAACCGAAGGAGCACTTTAGAGAGGGCTGCACGGCACACTGCTGAGCACGGTAAGTAAACACCTGCACTGTTAAATAATGCAACTGTTTTGACTACTTGAAAATTCAGATTGTTTTCTGTGTGCGGTCAGGTAAACTAAATCCCATGGTGAATGTCCAGCACACGATCACAAGCATGGCAGCCCCATCTGGACACAGCCTGGGCCGGACAGAGGGTCACGGCCTTCGCTTTTTGCTCAGAGAAGAGGACCTGCTCACACTGGACGCTTACCAAAAACTTCTGTACAAACTCACCACTGTTGTCAAGGAGATGGAGACCCACGGTGCACATATTCATGAGTGAGTGACAGAAAGCTCACACATAAGCAGACAGGAATGCATGTTCACATTTACAAATACAGTCTAGTTAAGTCTATCCAAATGAGAGTTCATGTCCCTCTATTTTCATTGTTTTTAACAGGTTTGTTGGACAAACCTCAAACTGATGTTCTGTGTTTGATGATTTGAATCTGTACAGAAACCTGTTAAACTTCCTCCCGTTAGAGGTGGGCTATAGGCCAAAGAAGAACATAGAAATGATTATTTGATTTTAATCACCATATTGCCAGGCCCTACCTCCAATCCACTGGTGAACGTTTGCAATAGGAATCAGAACAGGTGGAAAGTGGCTGAGGATGTTATGTTATCCAAGTGTCTTAAAGGACCTCCAATACGTAAAACTAACTCTTGTGAGGTTTAAGCCATGTTAAAATGTTTTTACCTCATCAGAACATACCTGGAGTTGTGTTTTGTTTCATTCACCCATGAGAACTCCTGATTTATTAGTCTGTCTACATCTATAAATGCTTGTTCCACCTTGTGATGTCATGTAGAGGTAGAGTTAAAGTTAACAACTACCTTTTACCTTTTGTTCAGTAGAGATTGGCAATTCCATGACTGAAATTATTCTACATAAGGTCTATGGAGTTTAAAAACACAGTGGAAGACTTTCTGTATTGCCACATGACACCACAAGTATTTTCTGTTTGAGAGAAGAACTCCTAAATATACCTAAATATGCAGGAACTCCAGGTATGTTTGTGATGAGGAAACAACATTAAAACATAGATCAGAAAATAGTGTAATATGGGCCACTGTCAGTTTCACACTGTAAACATCTTTAAAATAGTGGCTTTATTAGAAAATGTAAAAGTTTTCTGGCAAACCTCTTGCTGTCACCTAACTACCGTAATGTTGACTTTGCATTCTGTTTTTTCAGTGCCTGGAAGTGGCCTAATGTTATCATGCTCTTGTCACAGTCAATTACCGCAGATACATGTTTGGCAAATTGTGTGAGACAAGGTCAGAGCAGTGATAAAGGCCTTATTTACATGCACAATTACTGATCCAAATATTATGCTCTTTGTTTACTTGTTGAAATTAGATTATCATTTGATTTAATAGAAGTAATTAGGTCTAGATGTAATCTCTACAAATAAATTAAATATTTGTAATGCTTTCATATTAACTCACTGCTGCTAGCATTGTCCTCATTTAGCCCCTCTTCCTGTCTGTTCTACCCACTCTGATTCTCCGCTCATTCGGCCTTCAAGCAACAGTCGCAGTTAGACATTTTATATTTTATTGACCGTGACTGATGAGGCAGGTTTTCTTTATGCTAGTTCAGTGCAGGATCTATCTATTTGTTCAGTAAACAGAAGTGAAGAGTCTTGGTCTGTGTTCTTTCACAAAGATGACCAGGGAGTACATTTTGAGCTCATGACCTTTGAACCTTGCCAGTATTTTGACCCAGGCTTATGTTCTCTTCTTTCTGCCTTTATCCTTTTTTATTCCAATCGCACTATTAATAGCATCAGGATCGGCTCCCCTTTGATAGCTACTATAGGAGCCTCTACCTCTTTACCTGAGTCTATATTAAAGAATTATGTAAATCCGCTGTCATTAAAATGCTTACAGTGAAGTTTTGCATTGCAGATTCTCCTATTGATGCAATAAAGACTGATTGATGTGTAGTGGTTGTGATGTGTGGAAGTAGGCTAAAGAGCCTGTTAGCAATAATGAAAGCCGTGATACTGCTGGCTAGAGACCGGCATGTAGTTTATTTTTCTTCTTTCCCAGCTCAAAGTCCATCTCTGATCCAGCAATTGTTATTCTCCCTCACTCCCTCTGATAGATTGTGCCCTAAAGGCCCCAAACTGTGTTCACTCTTTATTAAAGCAGCAGCCAATCAGGGAGCTCAGATCACTTCTCCATGGCAATGGAATGCCACTCTGTTTTTGAGGGGACATTGTGGCGACCCGAGGAGTGGACCATAATGAGGGCATCGCTTTGGGCTCATCAGAATGTGAATGAGCGGAAAGTGGGGGTCAGGGGCGAGAAGAGGAGGGGGGATAAGTTGGACATAAATTAAATGCTGTAAACATGTCAGATGTAAAGCGTGTTGAGGCCATTTAAAATTATTCTGGACCTAAGTTATTTTGATCATGACCAAATTTACAATGGAATAGCTCATTTTCACCAGGCCAATTTTAACCTCATCTTCAGCATATTTAAACTCAAGTACCCTACAATTTTCCCTCATAAATGTTATTTTTCCCCCCAGAAAGTGCATTGTGACAAAAATCAGACCACTGCATGACGTCTTCATCTAATTTAACATTTAGTATTTTGCAAGCTTGTTATAAAGAGCCGCATTAGTCACTATGACACTTTGGCTGTGCAAGGGTGGTTCACTCAGCTTAATGTTTCCGTCTAAAAAGCTGTTGCAGTGCTGTGCTTGCAGCCAAAAATGAATGTATGGGAATGCTAGTGATGTCCCAAAAGGTGTTGATCCACAAGGGAAATTATACACATGAAAATATCTTATAATAACATAAAAATGTAAATGGTAATAATAGATTAAAAAAAA
>JACN01111465.1:0-11266 GCA_000787155.1 Scartelaos histophorus | reverse complement strand
TTTTTCCTATTGACTTCATTGTACTTTGTCATAAAATATTCAAAAGGTAAACTCACAAATGTTGAATCTGATCATTTCTGTTTTCCGAGCCAGAAATTCAGCCTGTTACTACAGAAATGAGCTTTGTAGCGATATTTATATTAGTGTCTCTCAGAAAAGTTACACGGATATTCGATCTCTCAATATGATTTTTTCCTGATTTGCGTCTCATGGTACAATATTTATTGTGATATTTTGTGGAAGCTAACAAAATTTTGATTATGGTTTTTCATTTTAAAATGTTGGGTCTGTCCAAAAATCCAAATCAAAAGTCCTAAAAAGTGCTAAATAACAGTCATTCCTTCATGTAGTCTGCACTGAAACAGAGCAAAGGATTATGGTCTATGTAGTTCCCTCTGTTTTAACTGTTGCTGCACCTTAACAACACATTTAAACAAAAAGACTAGATATATTGTGACATTATTATGGGAATTTTGACGACATATGATCAGTGACGTCTGTCCAATTGCATTTTCTTGTAGTTCACCTGTAGTACCTCTGACCTCCATGGGATCAAATAATTTTTACAGAAATCATTAGTTATTCTGCATGTTTTTTGTACTTAAAGTGTTAAAATGTCATGTGGTGCAACCTTCCTCCTTTAACTGACTAACATTAAAATGACTCTAAGCCTAATCAAATTTATTTTCTTTCTTTTTTGTCATATTTTCTGAAGTGTTTTGTAGTCGCACATGAAATTTTATCTTTTTTGAATAGATATTTCCGCCGTAATATACAAACAAATATTGTCCGTGCGTGTCCGTTTTTTCAAATATCAATATCATGTTCATATTACAGCCATGTTTTAGACAATAAAACAGTTTTAAGGTTATTCTCTGTCGCAAAACATGACATTTTTTAAGGTCGTAGCCAATTCACGCACATAAAAAACACAAAAAATGCTTCATCTAAATGTCAAACATAGATTTATGCACCTGACATTGTAAATTATTGCTTTCCCTGGGATGCTACCATAAACTATATACATATAAAAAGACAAAGCTAACCCAATAGCCACAGCGTTCCAAATAGGAAGTGTTCATGGGGGCACTTCGGGCTCCATCAACTCTGTTTTCAATTGTGAGACGATATCGCCCCTCTCCCTGTAACTGCTGCTGTGAGCCTCGTCATTTTGGTCGTAAAATGTTTGTATTAACCCGCTCTACGTGATCCTTTTGTGTTTTTATTTCGGTGTTTTGCCCGTGAATAAACTCCTACTCCGAATGTGGAACCAGCTTCAAAAAGTGCTAAATAACAGTCATTCCTTCATGTAGTCTGCACTGAAACAGAGCAAAGGATTATGGTCTATGTAGTTCCCTCTGTTTTAACTGTTGCTGCACCTTAACAACACATTTAAGCAAAAAGACTTGTAATTTAATATATTTATGAGAATTTTTGCGACATATGGTTCAATGACATGACGCCTGTCCAGTTGCATTTTCTTGTAGTTTACCTGTAGCACCTCTGACCTCCATGGGACCAAATAATTTTTACAGAAATCATTAGTTATTCTGCATGTTTTTTGTACTTAAAATGTTAAAATGTCATGTGGTGCGACCTTCTGCCTTTAACTGATGATTTTTAAACTTCTTTAAAATGACTCTAAATCTAATCCAATTAATTTTCTGTGTGTTTTGTCGTTGCACATGAAATTTTATCTTTCTTGAATAGATATTTCCGCCCTAACACTCAAACAAATATTGTACAAGCGTGTCCGTTTTTTCAAATATCAATATCATGTTCATATTAGACAATGTTTTAGACAATAAAACAGTTTTAAGGTTATGCTCGGTCGCACCACATGACATTTTTAAAGGTTTTAGCCAATTCATTCACATAAAAAACACCAAAAATGCTTCATATAAACGTCAAACGTAGATTTATGCACCTGGTATTGTAAATCCTTATAAGTTATTGACCCATCCTTATCTTTAAGTCCAACTATACTGCATATACCAAAAGAAACAAATAAAAATGCACAGTATTTGGACATTTGCACAGTATTTGGACTTTCGAACCCTCCGCCCGCTCCGGCTTCCATGTTGATGTGTTCTGCCACATTAAAGGAACAACCCGTGATGGAAGTAAAAACCAAACAATCCTCAAACACCTCACGGTTTCCTCCCCACTTCGCAGCTGCACGCGCCCCTCGCCGTCCCACCAGAAACATCCACTCTTCATATTTAGTACACACAGCCCGACACTGACGCACTCCCCTCCGCTCGGCCGTGCATTGAATCATCTCGCTCGTCTGATGTGGCGGCGGGAGGAAGGGGAGGCGCCGCGCTAACTACCCCCTGCCAACCAGCGCACACGCAACGCAAAAAAGAAAATGAAAGATTTAGAAGACTCGACAAAAAGAGGTTAGCGTCCTAGATAGCGAAGTGAAAAATAGACGAGGATGTAGCGTGAAATTTAGGGGGAAAAGTGCTGATTTGGATAGAATTGGGCGTTTATATCTTCATTAAGCAGAGTATTTCTTTGTGAATCGGGATATAGGCTCTGACTGAATACTTTTACAACTTTTAAAGCACTTCTAATAACACCGATATTGATTTTAGCAGTCAGCAAACCAGCTTCATTTTATTCCTCTATCTACTTTATAAACAGGCTGGGATGTTAATGGCACTTAGACACCGCCAAACACTTTCTCTTCGTTGTAATTTTGCTGGTAATTATAAGAATTGACTGCTATGGATTTTGTGTTAAGAGCTGCAAACGTTATATCAGCGCAGCTTTGCTTTTGTCTTGTTTTTTTGAGCCTGATGCCTTCAATATAGTTTTGTATTTGCATTTGGTTTCTCTCTTAAAAGTTTCTCCAAAAGGTCACGTCTTCTGCAAACACAATATCTGCAGTGATTTAAATTGATTTGCGTTGCACAGATATAAAAAAGTAATTTGTAAGAGTTATTTTTGACTGAAAGAATGAATAAAGGTGGTTGATCCTGAAATTTTAGCATTTATTCCCATATTGTAATATAACCTGATTTATTTTTCCTTTGTTGGAGTCTGTTACCTGTTTGTCTCCATTTCTTTTGCCTAGATTGTTCCGTAATATGGCATTAAACTAATCTGTCTTGCATTCATTCAATTACAGATTTTTATAGCTTAAAAACATGTACGCTAACAGTGACCTTTAACTTGGCCTGGTTGTATTTTTTGCTCGACTCCATGGAGATTGGCAAGTTTAATGCCGTACTGTGGGACATTCTACATTCTAGCAGTAATAATTTGCATAAGATGCTAGGAAAAGTAGAAAATGGAATTCATAATCAAGCAAGTTTAATGCCGTACTGTGGGACATTGTACATTCTAGCAATAATAATTTTCATAAGATGCAGTAGAAAATGGAATTCATAATCAGATATGAGCTTGAGTATTAAATTAAACATCCTCAGATTTAGTTATTTGTTAGCATTATAAACTGTTGCCTGGAAACCTTCTGCATACACTATTTTGGAGCCATTTCTTTCACAGTATTTCACACATTTCTCTGTCAGCGGAAGTGCAGCTCCTCTCTCTCTAAAGCTGATGATTCTGTGCTTTGTGAAGACTTTGGGAGCGAGACGATAAAGAACAGCCATAAAGTCCAATAAAGTCCTCCTTTGCAGTACAGTCTCTTTGCATGAATGTGTGAGGCAAAGGTGCTGGTTGGAGAGGCAGAACTATCAGTGTCTGTGGGGAGTGACTGAATAATGCGCCAAATGAAAATCACAAGCTAAAATACAAAAGGATTAGCCTATATACCGTATTTTTCAGGCTATAAAGTGCACCGGATTATAAGGCGCAGTGTCAAATAATATGTCAGTTGTGTCATTGTCCACACATAAGGAGCATCGGATTATAAGGCACAATAAGTGAAACAAAACGCGTGTCGGATAAATCGAACTTTATTCAGGTCATTTACAATAACTCTCAGTTGTAGCTAACACAAATACACAAGTAACTCTCAGTTGTAGCTAACACAAAAATACAAGTTTAACAGTTGGGTGATTCGGGCATCAAACATGCTCGGATCGCTCGTGCGCATGGGTTATAACTCGTATAGCACGGGTTATAACTCGTATAGCACGGGTTATAACTCGTATAGCACGGGTTATAACTTATAGCATGTTTTAATATCTTGAGCACACGCCTTATAATTCGTTCTCACGCTTATTATTTTTATATTCACCACGTCCCTTCTACGGCTCCGTACAGTCGCCCTATATGTCGCCAACATATTACTCCTCCTGACTCGCCCACTAATACGTTATTAGACTAATGTGGACAACATCATATCGGTTGGAGGTTAAACACAACCAAAGGTCATACATAAGGCCACTGGATTATAAGGTTGATTTTTGAGAAAATGTAATGATTTTAGATGCGGCTTATAGTCCGAAAAATACGGTACTTTTTTGTTTTGTTTTTACACGTGACTTTTCAGGACCTAGCGATCAAACATACAGCAGAATATTGGTAAAATGCATTTTGAAAAGGTTACTCCAGTAGCTTTAACTATTGGATAAAAAAAAACTACAGATCGACTTATCGATTATCAATGGCGGATGGTTTTGGGCCGATTTGCTGGGCCGATTTTGTAATTTTCCCCAAATAATCAAACTTTAATTAAATGCAAACTCGCCAAGGAAGCAGTGGAGTCATATATTTGCACTTAAGTGTTCAGATTATTCATTACCCATATATTCGTAATCCATATATTTTGCTGTTTTCTGCTCTTTTCACTTACTCGAAAAATTGTTTCAGTTTGAGGCTAAAGTTTGCTCCAGGCAGGGCGACTTAAGGCACAATGAATTATATTATGTTTTTAAGCGAAATAAACATTTACATGATCACAAACTGAATTAAATTGGCTTTAAAATCTGAATAAACCACCTATTTAAATCAGAATAAATTTTAATTCCGAAAAAGTTTAATTTAGAATAATTATTAGGAATTAAGCGTTTACGTGACCTTTTAAAATCTGAATAAATTTTGACTCCAAATTAAATTATGTTTAATCGGATTTAAAGCTCTCATGTAAACGGGGCAATATAGGCCAAACAAAATACTGAAGATTTACGCCTGAGCCCTTTAGCTGATATGCTAAAATGTGCAAATATCGACTTGATATATTGGACAACTGATATATCGCTCTGTCTCTACAAAAACACTTATTGCTACGCATTTTGTTCCATGTCCCAATTCAAAATGTCCCTTGCGTAGACCGAAAACATGGACAGATTTTGCCATTTTTACGCTTTATAAACTGTTGCCTGGAATCCTTCTGCGCGCACTGTTTTGGATCCATTTCTTTCACAGTATTTCACACATTTCTCTGTCAGCGGAAGTGCAGCTCGTCTCTCTCTAAAGCCGACGATTCTGTGCTTTGTGAAGATTTGGGGAGCGAGACGGTAAAGAGCGCCCGTAACCAACCTTACAAGACGCACTCCTGCCCTCGCCCGGCGTCGGCTTTTTAAACCGACAATACCGTAAAACACACCGCCGAACTGTAAGTCAAATCGCAATAAGGCAGTGAAGAGTGGAGAGGTTTTACGCATAAGAAAAAGATGCAAAAGAGATGCTCGCGAGTTACATAAATTACAGCGAAGACCGGACGGAGAGCGTGTAGACGAATGATAAACGACTAGCGTACACCGGACACGCGAGCCCCTTCATCTTCCGCCGGCCGACCTTGGGACTTATGGGCGGTAATAAAAGGCGACCAAGCACTTCTGAAATTGGCCCAGGAATTTCGCCGTAATACTCGCCGCGTGTCGCTATACCGCATTAGCATACGCCGTTTTTTTTTTCCCCTATACGAGGCAGAAGGCGCATAGAGATACAACGCCAAGGGGGACGGAGAGGAGATGATGATGAGGGTAATGATGAAGAGAAGGAACACTGCCAGCGGTCGATTCGGCGGTGACACCGAGACGGGGGGAAAAGAAAATGCAAGAGCTATATGACACGGTGGGAGGGACGCGAAGGGAGATTTTTTTATACAAGTGATGAATGGTGCTAATAAACTCAGACGGCGAAGACATAAAATCATGCTTAATGGGACTTCTAATGCAAGTTTTACAGTGTTTGTATCTGTAACATAAAAAAAAACGGTTTTCATAAATGTAAAGCCGTCACAACTTTATTCACTTATATAGTACGTAGAGACAGTGTTTTATATGTTTCTGGCGTTTTGCACTTCTTCTGTCCAGTGACCATGATTCCTGCAATGGAAAGTGCATTTTATAAGGCGATTGTGACTAGAAAATTTGCCCTCCAGCCTGAAGGTTGGTAGTTCGAGTGCCGGCTTTCCCTGGGCGTGTATGAATGTGGTTAGATGGACGTGGCAGCCTTGCTTCTGTCAGTCTACCTATAGAATGAACTTGTGTACGGCGAGTGAAGAAATAAAAAAACTGAACTATAATGTGACTTTTTGCTAATAATAAATAAGCACTACATACGAATCATGTTTTTTAATATTATATAAAAAAGTCACATTATACAGAGCAGTACTAATTTCTCACGTAAAGCATTGTTACGACCTAGTGGGAAGTAACAAAAAACACCAAGGTGGAAAATGGAATAAATAAATAATGTTTAATTAACAGGAGTTAATTTAGCAAAGGTTTAACTTAGCAAAACATGGTAAAATATGCACAGAAACTAAACCAAGTTAAGAAACAAAATAACAGGATTAACATAAAACAGGTTTTGTGCTAAAACGGGTCACGTGAGTTCACAAAAACGAGTGATTAACTGAGGGACACAAAAATAAACCAAAACCACAAATGTCCCAAAGAAAACCACAAACCCACAAACAGAATCGAGTGACCAAATTAAAAGGCACAAAACAGAACGAACTAAACAAAACCAAGTGTCTCAACACACAAAAGTCACACACTAACACAAAGACAAAGTGACTGACACAACTGAGACACATTGTCAGACTGGACACAAAGGCCACAGCCCTGAACAGGAGCTGTGATCATCTTAAATAGGGGGAGGAGCCTGGAGGCGGCCAGGTGAAGGGATGCTCCACCAATCAGGGACCAGGGCTCAGGCAGCAGGAACAAACTGGCCCCCAAAACACAGCAAAACACACACAATCCAAACTGGAGGCCTGGGGCCGTAACAAGCGTGATTTTAATTTTCTCCTTCTATTAGAGATGGGCCTGTGCACGGACATGAGCAGGTTTAGATTCACCCTCGCTGTGTGAAGCAGGTTTCACAGGTCTGTCCTTCCTGCTGCTGTCAGACTGTCCAACCAACACTGTTAACACTGAACATGTGTCACTCAACTATATCTATGTGTAATACTGAAGACCATGTAGAACATCTCTGATACAAGTCACTTAAGTCACTCTGCAGATATTTATCCTAATGCTGCTGTACATGAACATAGTCATATTACTGTACATAACATTATATATAAACTGAGATTTATTCTGTTCATATGCTGCACTGTTACTTTTATTGAACAATTAAGTCTATTCTTACATTATTTTTAAGCCATTATCTATTATCTTGTTTATTGCATATTTCCATTTTCCTGCTGTTCTTGAACTGTGTGTTGCAACACTGGAATTTCCCCACTGTGGGACTAATAAAGGCATAACTTATCTTATCTTATCTTCCCTAGTTTAGATTTCTACTGTCTACAGCCACATGGGACTATATTTATGACCATGACTAGAATTTCCAAGGATCTACATGAGGAAAGTATAATATAAAGTTAACTGTTCATTAGGGAGCCAGAGAAAATACATCAATACATTGGTCAAATAAATGTCTCTAAATGGGAACATATTACGGTATTTTGTTTTTAAACTATACATCTTCACATTTGAATAATTTCAGCTCTGGAATTGCCAATCTACTGAAAAAAAGATCAAATGCAGCTGTTAACTTGAGAACTACCACTACATGATGTCACAAGGTGGAACAGAGCATTTTGAGCTTTGAAGATGTAGACAGACTAATAATAAAGAACAAAACACAACTTTAGCTTTGTTTTTTTTTGTTTAGACGTAACATTTTAACATGATTTAAAACTCCAAAGAGTAATTTTTGTGCAATATTTAACTATTGTGTAATATTTAACCATTCAACTTTTAAATTTTCTGTTTGCCATATTGAAAATCTGCTCCACTTCACCAATCTTTTACATAAACCAAATCTCCGAATCAAAATACATCAACTTCCTGCTATATATGCAACATGTTCAAGGACATTTCCCCAAGCAATATCACATTTTGTTTTAAATTGTGAATCATTATGGCAGCGGCGCTAATTTCCCCACGAATAAGTAAAAATAACTTCCAGGAGACGCGCAGTGGTTTGAATATCCGTCTCCACACGTCGCCTTTCTCTTAGCTGTGGCATCTATCGCTCTCAGGAGAGTCTCGAGTGTCACTTCTCGTGCCTGTACACCACGTCCTGTTCCTGTTGGCAGCTGCGAGTGGGACGAGCAAGAGCCAGAATATTCCATCACTTTTTTAACACCTCCTTTCTCCTTTTGCACACACACACCGCATCCTCTCTGTGTCATCATCATTCTCTCATACGGAGAAAAAAAATCGTATTTTGAAGACGAACAAGTGTGTCTCTCTGAGGATTTCTTTGCTATTTTGCGCCATCTCCGAAAGTTATTATTCTGTTTGCTGTCAGGTTGGACTCTCTCGCTTTGGGACTTGCAGGTGTCTAATAAATGCTATAGAGTTACCCGTTTTGTACCTATATCCACACATGAATTGAGGTGTGTTTGTAAGTCATCAATTAAAGGCCCCCAGAGCTCAAATGAGGTGTCTGAAGAAGGGATCAGGGAAAACACTGAACCTGAAGTCGCTAAAGACAAAAAAATGCATTAGAATTTAACACAATATGCCAAATTATCAAAGCTTTGCAAAATATGAATATGGAGTTTATCATTTAATTAAAAAAACTGCTCAAATACCGTATTTTTCGGACTAAAGGCACATCTAAAATCATTACATTGTCTCAAAAATCAACCTTATAATCCAGTGGCCTTATGTATGACCTTTGGTTGTGTTTAACCTCCAACCGATTTGATGTTGTCCACATTAGTCTAATAACGTATTAGTGGGCGAGTCAGGAGGAGTAATATGTTGGCGACATATAGGGCGACTGTGCAACATACCGGTAGTTCTGCCGTGTGCTGTACAAGGACCCAAAATGCCACCATTACCATGCAGATTTCAGGTTTTGTATTTTAGTGTTAAAACTGAACAATGTTGAGAGGGATCCGGGCATGTTTGATGCCCAAATCACCCAACTGTTAAACTTGTATTTTTGTGTTAGCTACAACTGAGAGTTATTGTAAATTACCTGAATAAAGTTCGATTTATCCGACACGCGTTTTGTTTCTCTTATTGCGCCTTATAATCCGATGCTCCTTATGTGTGGACAATGACACAACTAACATATTATTTGATACTGCGCCTTATAATCCGGTGTGCTTTATAGACCGAAAAATACGGTACTGCAAAAATTAATCTTGAATGTTCATTAAAATAAAAAATTCGATTGAAAAAGGGTATGAAATAATATATTTTGTGGATATTTTTACAAACATGTACATTTGTCTGAGATTTAACAGGCCATACCATAGACCGTATATATAAATGGACATAGCTAACGCGTTAGCCGTCGCGTGCCAAACAGGAAGTGCTCCAGGAGGCTCTTCCGGCTCCTTCTGTCTCTGGCTCCCATTGACTTACATTAGGATCTTGTCGCTCGCCTCTCTGTACCTGCTGCAGTGATCCTCTTCATCTTGGTCTTAAAATGTTCTTATTAACCTGCGACACATGATCCTGAATTTTTTCTCGCCATTTTGTTAGTCAAAAAAATCCTATTCACAACATAGAGCCTGGCTCCAGATTCGCTCCTGTAACCGTGAAGCATCACGAGCCTCATTTGAGCGACGCTAAACGCTATGAGTGACGTCACACTCGCTTAGTCCACTTTTTTATACAGTCTATAGGCCATACCCATTTTCTGTGTATTTTAGCAAGTAGAAGTAGTATTTTGTTTCAACAAGTCCTATTATTTTTGTTACCGCAGTACAGATGTATTTTAAAAGCAGCTCTTGAGGTCAAAATAAGTCAGTTGTGTATTTGTGAGTAGTTATAAAGCGCTTGGTTTTAAAAAGTTGTTCAAAAGTTAAAAGACTAATTAGGATGCTCAGAATGCATAAGGTAGGACTACTGCAAGTGTTTAAAATGAAATAATTCAGTTCTTACAAACATATTAATGATTATTGCGATACTTGATCTTTTTGATTGATTTGATTTGATTCTTGATTTTTTTGTCTGTTTTTTTTTTTCTTTTTTGTTATTACCACCTGCCTCTAAACTGAAATTCTAGCTGGAATTATTTTTATATAGCGATTTTCAGAGTTGTAAAATGCAGATAACATAAGCTGCCGAAGTTGGAAAAGCAAGACTTTGAGATTATCAGAAAGTTTTTGATTATGTTTTCGTCAATATAAGAATCTCACACGAGGCTCTTTGCTGGTGGCCTGTAGCGCATAAACAGAGCAACTCATCTTGGATTTCAGGCTTGGGAAAATTGCTTCTCTCCTTCATTCTGACATTAAATTCACGTTATTTTGTCTTCAAAGAGTGGAAATTTAAAGTTGTTTTCCCTTGATAAAAACATGACTTGGCTGAAGTTGATGTTTGATTATTTTTTTAACAGAACTGAAGTGTGTAATTTTTAGAAAGGGGCCAGTATGTTTTTTATTTATTTTAAACTGTTATCCAATATTTGGCTTGCAATATTTGAAGACACTAATATTTAACTTTTAAAATGCAGATCGTGGACAAGAAAATTATCTTAAATTGACATAAAGATAAAAATTAACTTTTCGCTTTTAAAAAAATAATAGCAACGTGTAATTTTCTTTGCTTAAACATGCGGCCATATAACATAATAATAGACTTAGACAAACTTTATTGATCCACAAGGGAAATTATTTGAACACAGTAGCTCACACATCACAATTTTTCTATTTTATCTTTATTTCATATTCTAGACATTTAAAATTTCCTTTTTTTCGGGGTCCACAAAAAAGTACAAACAAATTCACTTATATAAATATGAATGTTGTGCTAAACAATAATTAAAGTGTGTGTGCTAAGGTATTTTGAGGTAGTTGTTTCAAGTTAAAGTGCGTGAGTTTTCGAGGGCTAAAGTTTTAGTCACTTCACTGTGGTTCTCCTCG
>KN490745.1:9570-27293 GCA_000787155.1 Scartelaos histophorus | reverse complement strand
AAAAATTCAAAGTGCAAAATTCAACGGTATTTTACATTCAAAATCTAATTATCTTTCATACTACCTCCTTAATAAAAGTCCTAAATGTTATTGTATCACATAGCAGAAATAATTTTGGAAAATATTTAACTTACATTCATGCAGAAATTAGAATTTTTTGCCACATTATAAGAGTTATAATATTCTAATACGGTAGATTTTTTTGTGCTTACGAATGTTCTTGATTGTTCAGACAGGCCTTTAGTACAAATCTCTTTATGACTGACTGAACAATAAAAACGCTTTATAATTAGATACAGATGGCACACAGCGGCCTCATTTTGACAATAAGAGGTGGTTTTACAATATATCTGTACTGGGGCAAACTTTGTAAGGAGAAAATATGTGTATTATATATTAAATGAAAGAGTAAGTATACGCTAGGCTCTACAGTAAACAGCTGAGCGCTCCATAAAGCAAAAACTGCAGTGTGTGTGTGTGTGTGTTCTTCTCCGGGCAAAATGGAAAATTAAAAAACAGAAATTATCTCTTCTATCCATAAGCCTTACTCCATCCTCTTCTATCCCATAATAATAAAAACAGCCTCAGTCTTTTCCCTCTTTAAATCCCATTTCCCAGTCAGATTAGCATCAGGGAAGCGCAGCCAATTCCAATTTTCTCCTCCTCTCCTATCACTCGCTCGTCCACGCTAACCCAAAGTTGTAGCTGAAGTGTTTTTTATGAATTTATGTATTGTGTGTGTATGTGCTTTTTTTTTTTAAATTAACTCTTTGCAGTTAATATAACACATGCAAATTTTCTCTTAGGCCCAGAGCATGCAGAGGTTACAACCTGCATTTAAATGATGTAACTGGATTATTCTCTTTGTGTTGTTTTGTTCTGAATAGTCTACAAAGAGATTATTTTAGTTGTCTCAAGGTACGCTATGTAACTTTTCTGGTGTTGGTTGGAATGTTCCGCAGTATGACTTTAAATGTGTGTCTCTCATCTGTTCAGTTATAGGCGCTTTGTTAAATTCAAAATAAATGTAAAAATGGCTCATGGATAAGTTAAATGTCATGCTGTGGAACACTCTAAGCAACGCTATAGCATCTATATAGAACACTTTTAAATCAACGGTTTGTATGATTTTATTTTTACTGTTTATTTCCTGTTTTATTTTGAATGCATGACTTCCTGTTTCTATTAATGCCTTTTTTTGGACATAGGGCCTCATTTACTAGTGAGCCAGAGTGTAGTAAACGTGTGGAATCACTTTTTAAAATATTTCATGCAGGTCTTGTATTTGCAGAGGTCGCTAGTGCTAGGCTAGTGCATGTCAATGGGCATAGTTAGCCTTTCGCTAAAAAACAGTCTTACCCACTCCACAGAGCACCAGAGGCAAATCTGTTATCACGCCAGACTCTCGATGTAAGAATAATTTTAGAAATAAAATCAACGTTGCATTTGAAAGATGTATGTCTGAGCAGCAGCGAGTTGAACTTCCTGATAGCGGCGGACTGATATCTGAGAAAATAGTCCCTCAACATGCGACGATTCATGTGATGCAAGGTTGGTTTTACTTCTAAAATTATTCTATCAACACAGACATTCACATGGACATTCTGGAGTAATAATAGATTTGCCCTCGGGTGCTTTGTGGAGTGAATAAGACTGTTTTAGTGGCAGTTGACATGCACTAGCCTAGCACCAGTGACCTACGTAAATATAAAGACTGGATGGAGTATTTAAAAAAGTGTTTCCAAATGTCTCCAACACTGGCTCACTGGCGCCCTATGTCCAAAATTCTGGAGTGTCACTTTAAGGCAGCTCACCTTTGAACCCCGGGAATGAACAGTTTTTATTGGCTGGTGGAGGGGAGTGAAGGGGATATGCACAGAAGCCGTGCACTAGAGCAGCAGAGGAGCCGGAGACAGGAGCACACACACTGGGGATCATGAGCATGCTGGGACTGCAAGTGTTATGAGGCGACACAGACGCCGGGGCAGGGCAGAGATCCCTGCCAGCCCTGTGAGTAAGGGGACTTGTAGTAGCACTTGTCAGGAAATAGCCGCGGGCAATCGCATTTGTTTGGGGCGACACTGCCGTTTGTTTGTTGTTTGATCCATGCAGGTGTCTCAGCGTGCCGGACCAGTGTGTGTGAGGTGAAGTGTTGTGACGTGGAACACACACGAGCAGTGGAAAACTCTACCTGCTGTGTAAGTGTTGGAGTAATGCGTCACCAGCGTAAGCTAAGGCCTGGATGTCCTGTACACGCCTTTGTGTTCTGGTTACAGGTGCAGGCATAGACCGTATATATGAATGGACTTAACTAACATGTGCCAAACAGGAAGTGCTCCAGAAGGCTCTTCCGGCTCCTTCTGACTCTGGCTCCCATTGACTTACATTAGGATCTTGTCTCTGTACCTGCTGCAGTGTTCCTCGTCATTTTGGTCTTAAAATAATCCGCTTTACATGATCCTGATTCAAAAAAATCCTATTCCTATACATACACATATTCAGATTTGCTCCTGTAACCTCATTTCAGCGGCTCTAAACACTATGGGTGACATGACACTCGTTTAATCCACTTTTTTTATAGTCTATGGGTGCAGAGGACCTGGTGCGTGTGACTGAGGGGAACTCGCTGGACTCCTAGTGGAGCTGCTCACTAACCCAAAAGTCTATCTGCACTGCAATTTACCCTGGACTAGTGCTTTTAATGAACTTTTAACACATTTTTCATTGTTTAAAATCCATTAATTGATTTATTTAATACATTTTATGGTTAACTGGTCCAATTCTTGTCTTCCTCAGCTACAGTAAAGTGGCCCCTCACCCAGTCATAAATCAACCCTTCCTTAGCTTCCGGTTCAATTCATACTCTATTTCTAAACATAATCCCATAACCCCGCACAAATAGACTCAACTTTTATTTTATTTAATTCAATACTTTACAGCGAGAGGGCTTGCAACTCCACAAACCTGACGTCATCTGCTTGTTTCCATAGAAATGTTATTCTTTTGGCTATAAGCTCCCACGATATGGCATAAAACACATCGATGTCCATAGAGAATGTTCTACAGTCTGGTTTAAGCTTTCTATTTCTACTTCCTGCAGGTGATGTCGTTTTTATACTTTCTCCAATGTTTATTAAGCAGATTAAAGAGGGATTATTTTACTTCTATGGGGGATTAACTGCTAACAAATTTAACATTTAGCTCACCGTTACTTTTTATTGTTTCAAAAATGCTATATTAAATGTTTTAATGTAAGTTTCACTATTGAAACACAATCGCATAAACCACTGCACATCGCATCAGATTTGTGAAGTTGTAGTGTAACGTTTGTATCATTGCATTGGACAGAATCTTACAGTAAGCAACATTTTAGTAAAGGGGAAGCCGCTTTTCTCTAACAGTTGCATTCAGTTGAAAACATATTGAGGCCAAAGGGGAAATCTAAGTGAATAAACACAACTAAACTAGTCAGAACTGCAAAAAAATCTGTTTTGCAGTATGGGCCCAGAGGCGGAGCTGCACCAGGGGGACCACGCTGTAAAGCATGTCCACACTGTGTACCTTTGACAGCCCCTCTCCCACAAACACTCTCCCAGTTTGAGGAAGCACAGAAGACACATTCACGAGCCCTCACAGCCGTTAGTTAGCCGCCCACATGAATACATCGCCTGTTGGATTCGGGGACACTGGATACATGGGTAGAAACAGTTCGCCGGCGTCATTCCTCACGGACTCTAGTAACCCAAATATTTGCTAAAGAGGAGCTGAATGGCGGTTGGAGATTTGTAGACCACGAAAGGCTCATTCATGTTTTTGGAAAAAGAGGCGAAATTGTATATTTTTGCAACGTGTTTTGGGTGGGTTGGATTAAATTTGAAGCCTGCGATAGTAATTCAAGTAACTACAACTCTTTTTAACTTAGTCTTTTCACCAAAAAGGCTGTTTAGGAGGAGTAAAAGAAGTAGGTCACCACCACTTTACATTATTAAAAGCTCTTCTGTGTAACTTTTTAGCAAAAGATAGACTGAAGTAAAAGTATGTTTAGTTGCTTTTTTGTTTTGTTTTTATTGCATTGAAAAAACTTCAACTGTGAGCTTGAAAGGATGCTGGTGCAATGGAAGACCTCCTGCACTGCGCTAGTTCCCAAGAAGCCTATTCCATTTGAACTTATTGACTTGCTTTGACGTCATGTCGTGAAAGTGTTTGAGAGACTTGTTCTGGCTCAGCTCAGACCCCTGGTGGCCACATCCCTGCATCCTTTACAGTTTTCCTATCAGTGCCATTTAGGTGTGGAAGATGCTGTGATCTATTTCCTTCACCGGGGTCAATCTCACCTGGATAGTGTTAAGAGTTCTGTGAGGATATTGTTTGTTTTTTTTCAATTTCTCCACTACCTTTAACACAATTCAGTCTATTCTGATGAGTGAGAAGCTGCTCAGGATGGGTGTCAGCTCCACCATTGTCTCCTGTGTTACTGACTACCTGTCTAGCCTCAGTATGTACATCTGGGAAGCACCCTTTCAGATACTGCGGTCAGTAATGTAGGAGCACCCCAGGGTACACTCCTGTCTCCGCTTCTATTCACTAACCCTCTGATTTCCACTACACCTCCTGCCATCTGCAGAAGTTCTCTGATAACTCTGCAGTGATGGGTGACATAAGCTGATTGCACTGAAATTTTGTGGAGTGCTCCCAGGTAAACCATCTGCTCCTGAACATGCACAAAGGAACTGGTGATTGACTTTACGAGGAAGAGTTTGTATATGGTTTAGTGTGGGACTAATGTTCTGTTGAAAGTCGGTAGGCGATAAATCCGAGTCAGTTCTTCTTCTTCCACCTGTTGTAAATGTGTTCCATTGCAACAATTGGGAAATATGGATGCCCGAGAAAGTTGAATATTTATTTTGTTAGTTTATATAGTTAACGTCAGGCATCGCTAGCGCCTGCTAATAAATAAAGTCTGTCAGATAACATTAGCTGTTCGTCCAAACTAGCTCGAGTTTGCTTCTTGGAACCACGATTTGATTGGCAATAGAATGCAGCATAATGCCATTAAAATTACATCTTGCTCCCACTTGTCTTTTTGGCTTATTTTATTTAGTGTTAGAAACAGAATTATCTGGATGAATTCATATTACTTGCTTATTTTTATATGATTTTTAATTAATCATAAAATATAATAAGAGCCATTTTATATACAATAGCTAACTAGGAATTCCACTATGTTGTCACGATACTAAAATTTCAAACTTGAGGAGTAGACTCGATAATCAATACCAATTCCGATACCATAAAGATAATGAAAACTCTTTAGACAATAGAATGTAATCTTCAGCATGAAATTGCAGTATTTTCTTTTATATTATTAATGTGGTCTTATGTCTGTGTAGTGTAGTGGTCCATGTGCTCTTATACTTGTTCTGATACAGCTCATCATTCTAAAGCTGTTCAAGAAAGCTTCATTTTGAATTTCACTGACCATTTTACTAGATACTTGCTCAAATGTGCTTCAGTACTCGCACAAGAATGCATGATTTTCGATACTTTGGACAATCCTACCAATAAACAACATTTAGAAAGCCGTAGAAAGAGCCAGGCAGTCTCTAACCTCCACCACTCCCTCGGGCGTCCCTCGCACATCCCCACAGACGGAGCGAGACAGGCGGCTGAAGTCCATTACAAGTGCATCTCGAACGCCTATTATCCTAAACACAAGCTGTCAACTCCCTCACTGTTACGGAATGATATGCAGCGCAGGTAATGTACTGAATAAAGACTATGGCGAATTACAGCGGCAAATGTGTAGTTATAACGCTTGGCATATTAATTCATATTAGCCGGCGTTAAGCAGTCGAATAGTCGTTTTGTCCGTCGTAAAAGGACCGCAACTGCCCCCGACCCCGCGATGGCCGTCGAGTGCTTCGCCATCTCCTTTCGCACATTCGGACTCAGAAACATATGCTAATGCTGCGGTAAACATATGCGGGGCTTTTCACAGTGGAGATATTAAAACAGCGATAGCGGAGTGGAGAGGGCTGTGCTGTCTGCCGTACACTGTCTGTGCTACTGTGACGACGTGCTCGGAATGTCAGGAAACGTTATGAGTTGAATAAAATATATGAGAAATTGATTATGGAAATGGGATTGTAAATGTGAACTGAAGCCGCTGTTTGATTTGGGTATTGGAAATGCAGTTGTGGAATGGTTTGCGTCATGATACACAGCGAATACTGGAGGGTTTAAATTTCAGGGTAAAATATTTTAACAATCTGAAAGTTAAATGATGTTGATTTGAGTTGGGGTTATTTGCCAGAGTTGATATGGTTGACGTTAATTCAACTTCCACTAGTGTTAATTAAACTTCCCTTAGTGTTAGTTTGGCAACTCTCACTCACTACTTCAAACTCCAGTGACAAAAGGTCATTTTAACCAGTTTTGTGATTAATTTCATCTTAAATGAACTAAAATAAAGTGTAAACATACAACACGGCTGTGTGTTGTTTAGCTGAATCAGGATAACCCTACAAAAAGTTATCTGTTTACTCTCAAAACGTTAATATAACTCTTGACTTTGAGGTTAATCAGATACTTTGGGTCCAGTGTTATTTAATTAACGTTTCCAAAAGCATAAAATTAACTCAAAACAGACTGGACTCATATAAACCCTGAGAAAATGTTAAAATTGATTCTGTGAGAGTCAGTTTTAACACTCCACTTTTTGCTGTGAACTAACATTTCAAACGCGATTTTGATACTAAGGAAAAGGCTTTTTACTTCACCAATTTTGATACCACAATGAATTTAGACAGCAGAAGGCTATTTTTGTCAAAAAATTACTTTACTTTAGTACTATACACCTCTGTCAATGTCAGCCAATCACAGCCTGCGACCTTTGCCTATCACAGGGAATACATATACTGACCTTATTCCAAAATGCCCCCAAACAACTTTCTTTTTTTGTTGTTTGTTTGTTTTTTTGGTGGTAGCACTTAAGCAGGAATTCCATTTGTTTCAATCGAGAATTAGAAAAACGTTAAGCTTGATGTGTGTAAAACATTCACACAGCAGACGTAAAAACACTTGCACTTTCACAGTTAGAGTACTGTCCCGAGATTTGGTTATGTGCTGCTGCGTCGCACATTAAGGAGCTACAGTGGTCCAAAATAAGGCAGCTCGAGGTGCTCTTCAATGTATATATAGAACAAATGCAAATTGGATGCATTTTATGTTGTCCTGGTTAAAGGTAAAAGCGTTTTGAAGCTTCCCTGTTTAATCTATAAGAAACATTATTGTAACTAAATGATCAAATGTTCAGACGGGCACCAGTTTGAAACCAGACACACCTCAGAGGCCTTAAGTTAAAACAAACCATGACAGAAGCACTGTAAAAGACAGATCAATGTCTGTTTGGAATAATCTACCAACAGATATTATTTTTGGTAGTACTAAACGTCAATTTAAAGTCCTCTTGAAAAGGCGTCTTGTTGCGCAGCAGTAACGTCCCCAGAAGACAAATCTTTAATCCATCGGTCCATCTTTATGTACTCTTTATCTCTCTGAAGCTCTATTTTAACACAATCTGACCAGAAAGAACTGATTTGGTTGGAACTGCAACAGGTGAGATGGTTTGTGCGCTTAGTCACACATAAAATTACATTAGCACCATTTTTAACACCTGAACAGGACCATGAACATTTTAATCACCGACACCTGAAAATTCGTCGTTTACGTCCATTTTTTGCTAATGTGTGTCACTATGGTAACTGTTGAACATTCCACCAATGGAGTTACATGTAGGACCCCCCCAGCATTAAGTCACTGCGAAGTATCTATACAATTTGACTGAACCGCAGAATAAGGTGAATATATATCCCGACATTCTTAGCCTCTCCTTGTCCTTTTCACCTCCTTTTGAACAAACCCATGGTTCTTGAAGAGTTTATCCATTTTTACCTCACTGTAATAAGTTTTGCTGAAGTTGCTCTTGTCTGAAATAAACAAGGCTTTTTGGGAACACAGTTTTGCAAATACATCAGATCAAATTTGAAAAGGCGAAAGCAATTCCTCTCACCGAAAAATCACAGTTATGGAACTTCTCCGGTCGCCACGTGTATCATCGCGCTGTGTTTCGCTCTCGACGACCATCAATCTAACACTCGGTTTCCCAAAATGGCAACCTTGAGGGAAAAATGCGTTTTGGTGATGGACTTTTTGAAATTATTCACCATCTATCATGTGCCCAATGCGACACTGATGGGGAATGAGTTCGCATTGCCAGCTCCGGCGTTGATGGAAGAATAATTTTGTGTTGTGATTTGTGGGAAAACAAAAGTGAGAAATAGCGTCGAAGCATGAACGGAGAAAGAGGGAGGGTGACAGCTTGTGAGGTCTCCGGGGCTAAGGGGACATGAGTGTTGTCGTGGCGAGATGTGTGATTATGGGATGCCGGGCGGTGGAAGTCGCCCTAGCGCCATACATCATCGAGCGGCCTGACGTAAATTGAAACATGTTTGGCCAGCGGTGAGACAGGCCCGGTGATGTATATTGGATCGATAGGCTTCATAAACACATCATCAGCTCGGTAGCCGCAGCGACAGCCAACCGTCAGCACCATCTGCCCCCTGTCCTCCCTCTGGACCCGGGATCAGCTGGTGTGACTTCCACAAACAAACACAAAATATGACACTGCGTCGCACACTCCAGCCTGAGCTAGTCCTCGCCAGCATCGAGTTAGCATTAGGGGGGGGTGTTATTCGTTGGGTTATGCATAAATGGCACATTCTCCACCTGGACATGTTAGTATGTTGGAAAGAGTTCAGTCTCTTGTTTTCGTTGGACTGTAGGCCTGTCATGATAACGCATTTTGAAGCACAATATATCGCTTCAGAGCTACCCTGCGATATACGGTAATACAGAAACTACTTTATGCCACTGACACAAAGCAGGATAATCCCAGTAAACCAATAATTAGCCACAGAAGTGACTTATTCAACCCCTACAGAGAAAAAAATTACCTCATTATTAAAAAAAAATCCCTTTTGCATAGAAATTGTACACACCATAAAAATTGAGACCAAAATACAGTGTATTATTCCATCTACCATGTATTGAGTGATAAATCAATATAGTTATTGTAGTAATATAATCATCATCATCATAATAATAACAGTATAATTATTGTGACAGGATCAATGGACTGATGGATAAATGGACAAATGTTAAGAGCCAATAAAACATTCTGTGTACCATTACTCCATATTAGTGGGTGATATTGGCAAAAATAAAACTATAGATACTTTATGGATTATCCTGAAGATATTACTACTGCAATCCACAAGATAACCGTATACTCCATACAACTGTACAACAACTCACTTTTATTTAAAGATATTTTTTCTCCATGTTATTATTTTGTAATGTATGAGCTAGTGGTCAAGGTCGCAGTAATCGAGACCAAGACCACAGGGTCCCGAAACCAGAACAAGACCAAGACCTCTGAGGGTGGAGACCAACACAAGACTGAGACTTTTAAAGGTCAAGGCTAAGACCAGTCCGAGACCACAGACTCCCGAGACCAAGACAAGACCAAGACCTCTAAAGGTTGAGACCAAGACAAGGCTGAGGCCACGGTCTATGGAGACCAAATCAAGACCATCTCTGTTATTTTGGCACATACATCAATGTTTTTTGTTTTTTTTTTAATGAATATAACATTTTTATGAATATACATTTCAATTTTATCTGATAAATGTTAATTTAAGCTTAAAATAAGCCAAGCAAACTGCTCTGCACTAAAACACTATGCGCCCCTTTTTGGGCCCTAACCCACAGCTTGAGAATCCCTTCTTTAGGCCCACTTCCACTGGCACTTTACAGAAAACTGCTTCAAAGTGAAGAAAGTGGGTACGATTTTTAAACCTGTTTTCCTACTTGGAGTTACATTCTCTTACTGGTTTTGCAGATGGACATGTAGGATGTTTAAGGAAGTTTAACCTGTGTGTAGTGATGCACTGTGCAGTATTCACGGGCTCCAGACAAGCACTCGGGATGCAGGGACAAGTCCATCGGTACAAGTTTATTGCTGACAGCAGCGTACTCGAGTACTACCACACTCGTATGAACCACTTTGTCCAAACAATTCCCTTTGTGGAAATTCAATGTAGAATATATAAAATGGTCAGGGCATTGTGTGAGCCCTCCAATGTTCCCATAGCTCTATTTTCTTTCATTTCTTTTTCCTACCACACAAGAGGAGCACTTCATCAGAATAGCATGATGGCGATGATACAGAGATAGCCAAGAGACCAAAGCTCCGAAGGAACTCTAGGGAATCAGTGGAAAAGTGGGTGAAAATTGAAAAGGACGTAGGCGGCAGGTGGGGATCTAACCAGAGAGGCGTTAATTGGACTTTTTTATAAGGAACCAAGACTTTGTTCAAAGTCTATTCTTTTGTTCGGTAAGAATCTATGACAGTCAAAAAGAAGTCGAGAACAGCCTGTAATTTTAATTTTCACAGAGACGAGTAAGGTCAGGAGATTTAATATGTGTTGAAATAAAATAAACAATTCATTATAAAACTGCCAGCAACAAGACACAGTGGATTACGCTGTCAAAGGCAAAACAGAAATATAGTAGCTGCCTGCCAAGTGCAGAATCATTTCTCTATTTTCTATACATCGGACATCAGTCTGGACTACAGAACAAACAAAAAAAAAAAAAGATATATAAATAATGTGTTCCTCACCTTCCATGGTGATTGGTCATATATATGGATACAAAAAAGCTCTGGAGCCCCATGAGGTGAGTCCACAACAGGAGAGGCAGGAGGATTATAGACTTTTAGATGGGCCGTCACAGAACTGGCTGGATTTTTGGCACACCTCCTGTTCAGACCCTTAATCTCTTTCTTGACTGTTACATCCAGATGTTTTTATACAGATGGATATCAGTTTGCAGTTTGAGCCCCATGCCCTCTGTCTGGAGCCCCACCACATGTGATCCTGCAGTCACATTCACTTGTGAACAAACATTAGTACATCACTCACTGTTCCTGCAGAAATCCATGTCAAGAAATCATTGTTTTTCAGCCCTCTATTATATTTTTGGAAAGGCTATGCTGGTCCCTGATTGGCTAATCCACCAGTCAATCGCACTCATCTGAAGCAGGGGAGATTCCTTAATTTTTTCCTCATAAGAAGCCAAATTTGTTTTGATATTGACAAACCAGGGGTGTCCTTGATTCAAAATATTACAGATTACAGGGCTGCAACCCATGATTATTATGATCACTAGATTTGTCCAATAGTTTTAGATTAGTTACCAGTTTGAATTTTATTGAGACAAAAATATCTACTAGTAACAGAAACAGTTGCCCCGTCTACCATCAGATTTAGAAATTCAAATTAACAACCATTTAGTATTTCCTGCTTTCTTTTCTTTTCTTAAACATATGAAGTGTGGTCACCAATCTCCCCTGCTTCAGATGAGTGTGATTGACAGGTGGATTAGCCAATCAGGGAGCAGTATAATCTGTCCAAAAAATATATCGTGCTGAAAAACAGTGATACTAAATTGTCAGTATGACTTTGTACAAGTAAACAGGTGATTTACTGAAATTGGGTGTTTTTAGGTTTGACTTAGTACCACACTGGTAAATGAATTCCACATGTTTAAGAAAATGTGCTGAAGCAGATTAGAATCCAAATGCTTACAGTCTGTTGTTGGGGATGATCTTCTGTCCGTCCTTGTACCATGTGACCACAGGTTTGGGGTACGAAGCCAGTGGAGGAGGGCTGAGCACTGTGGCCCTGCCCTGGGTAACCGTCTTTCTCTGGTCCTCACCCGAGTAGTTCCCCAAATCTGGAAGAAAAAGAAAAAGTGAATACAGTTCATAGATGAAATGGACCATGTTACGCTATTTTCTGATCTGTTATAATGTTTCCTCATCATAAACATGTCTGAAGCTTTATTTCGTTCCATTCACACAAAGTTCTCTCAAGCCGAAATGCTCTGTTCCACCTCGTGATGTCACACGGTAATACAGGAAGTGTTCCATGTGTGTTTAAACTCCACACACCTAGAATAATTTGGACCATTTCAGCCCTAGAATTGCCAGTCTCTGAATTTATGGTCAAACGTATCCGATAACTTGAAAACTACCCCTTTGTGACATCACAAGGTGGACCAGAGCATTTTGAGCTAATAATAAAGGATTCCTCTGATGTAGATGAAAGAAAACACAACTCCAGGCCTGTTTTTGAGTAGCTTTTAACATTTTAACATGGCTAAAAGCTTGTGAAAACCTGTGAATGTATTTGTCTGTAAAATATGAATGCACTTTAGTCAGTTATTGCTACTTCTAAACTACTTTCTAACTCTAGAAAATAAGTACAAGTTTTACATGCTGCTGTAAATATAATATCAATAGCACTACCCACCCCTGACAATGTTTTACTGTGACAATTTTTCTAAACGTTGCGGCACTATTTGTCAGAGAACATATTATTCCCGGCACCTTCTTTTCATATATTTATTTCAAGCTAGTCAGTATTTTTAAGTATATACACATGTATTCAGTAAACACACGGAAAGAAATCACACAATGAGTGGGAAAAGATATTGAATCCTGCCCCCGTGTTTAATTAAAAAGAAAAATACGCAAACCTTTTTATTGACAGTTCTGTTCATCACAATAACTTATAAGAACGTATTAAAAGCCACAAAGGGATAAGGTTGATAAAAGTACCAAAAATCAGCTTTTTTGTCTTTGTTCTTGTCTTAATTTTTTTTCTTCTGTTCTTCTAAGGTTATACTGACTTTTTTCTGCTTGGAAAACTCCTGTATACAAGGAGGAAGCAGATGATTATAGGCCTTGTACATCATTACGACATAAGTATTTTTAGCTTAAGAAAAAAATCTGCTTGTGCATAGTAATTCACTTGATTCATAATCCTGACAACCGTCTTTTGGAGTAGGAAAAATGTATTCATAGATTTAGAAGTGGATATTGAAAATCACTCTTACTTAGACCAATCTATTTAACATGCTTCTTTTTATCATATTACACATGCATGCATATGAGAATTTTTAACAGGCACATTCTGCATAAATCTATGTTTGACATTTATATTAAGCATTTTTAGTGTTTTTTTTTTTTTTTTTTTTTTTTTTTTTTTTATGTACATGAATTGGCTACGACCTTACAAAATGTCATGTGGTGCGACCGAGAATAACCTTAAAATTTCGTTTTATTTTCTAAAACATGACTGGTTTTGATAATGTTGATCTAAATTCTGAGTAATATGAACATAATATCAATATTTGAAAAAAAAAAAAAAAAAAAGGACACGAATTTGTGTGAATATTATGGGGGAAATATCTATTCAAGAAAGCTGAAATTTCATGTGGGACTAAAAACACTTCAGAAAATGACAAAAAAAAAAAAAAAGGAAAATTGTACATGTGATTAGATTTAGAGTCATTTTAAAGTTTAAAATCAGCAGTTAAGGGTGGATGGTCGCACCACATGACATTTTAACACTTTAAGTACAAAAAAACATGCAGAATAACTCATGATTTGTGAAAAAATCATATGGTTTCATGGAGGTCTGAGGTACTACAGGTATGTGGAGAATTATTATGAAATCTGAACCTTTTTAACTGAAGAAATTCACTGTCATTGACCCGTATACATACATATAGACAGGTCATGAAGTCTTATACAAATCCATATTGTCCAAGCATAAACTATAGTCCAATGTCTAATTAGAAGGAACGAATCATATATAACCCACATAATGACCTCCCCAAGGAGTTTTAAAGCAGTTCCTTCTCTGTCCATTACTCTTTCCAACTTAAAGCAGGTTATAGTCTCTATTTCCCGTGACAAAGGTATCAGAATCACTTTTCCTCTGTCCAGTAAATATCCATAGTCCGTCCACTTGTCCTCATTTGTTTATCCGAAACGTCATTGGCAGTCAGACGTCCATTTCCCTTCCAATCAAGGGAATGTTGGATTCTCGTCGTGAGGGTAGGATCGCCATTGGGATCCGTTGAGCTGTATGTACTGTACGCCTTACGGTTTCTCGTTCACGGCTCTCTGATTTTCTTTCCTCCCGTGCGATCTCAGCTGTTCTTTTTGTGTGTTCATTCACGTAAACCTCAGATCCTTTTAACTTCTTCGCTCGCCGGCAGAAGATTCATTTTGTACTTGCGGTTTCCAAAATGCAAAATAATCACCCGGTTTGTCTTGTCCCTCCGTGGAAGAGCGCGACATGCCGAAGTATTTCTTTCTTCCAGATGTGCGTCCTTTTCCGTAACAAATTGCAGCGCTCGCCTCTCGGAGTCTGCGAATCTTCAGTTCCTCTGTTCAGTTAAGTTCCTCTGTAACATTCTGCCACCCTCAACAGCTTCGGCGTACGAGGTTTCACACAGAGACCGGTAATGATCACATCTTCCATTCGGGTGCACGGTTCCTGATTCCTTTATCTTTTTCTGTTATCAAATCGTTAAACAGTTCCGCTTCGTTTACAAGTTGAGTGAGGTAAATCAGCTGTTCGGTTCGAGCTATTTGTCAGCATGTCCTCCACGTCTTCTTCCATCTGAGCATCACTTGTCGCTTTATTCTGAGACATTCCCACTTTTCTCAGACTCCCTCAGTTTTGTTTGAACTGAGAAATTTAGATGTACTCGTTAGTTTCAAGAGCAGCGGTACAGGGTGCTACCATTTTGGATTTTTATTTATTTTTCGTCTGCGTACACTGGTGTATAAACGGGTGAGTGGTTGCTTGATGTAAAGTGCTTTGAATGCCTCGAAGGTGAAAAAGCGCTGTATAAAAACTATTTACCCAAAATGTGACCATGCAGAAAGTGCTTTTCAAACTCCATATAACTTCTCTAAACTCATTTGGATAATTCCAAAACTGAAAAAGTAGCTGTTAACTTGAAAACTACCACTGCATTACAAAACAATCGAGTAACACAATGTTCAATGTTACTTCGAGTAACATTGAAGTAACACCATTATATCATGATTTAATGCTAACTGAATTCAATTTTGCATAATACAGGCCCTTAAAGCTTAACTATTCCTTTTTGTTTCTACACAGTTTTAATATCAACATATCTGTTTTCATGTTAATAAGTCCTAAAATTATCATTATTTTTGCTGTTCAAACATTAAGATGGGTCACACACCACTGTCACTCATTTTTATATATTTTATTTGTAAAAAATATTAATTGTTCTGAGTGACATGACCTTTTGCGTCGGAAGTCGCAGAGTGAGAGAAATAGTAGCTGCAAAAGCGATAGAAAGATGACAGAGAGAAAAGCAGAAAAGAGTAAAAAAAAAGATGCCAAACTTAAAGAAATGCTACTTAAAGGTTGTATAGAGGATTTTCAAAGGAACGAAGAGTACAGCGACTGTTTATCCTTTTTCAAATGCTGCACATGCTTAAAACCATCCAACTCCCCGACAGCTCCTGCCTCCTCTTTACACCAAAACCCTTTACAGCCGCTGCTCTGTTGGTTCAGCTGCTACTGTTCTCTTTTACTATTATCATAACTGCCACGACATTCAGAGTTATCCTAAAAAACAAGTTGGCTCCTTATCGCTGCACAATAGCAAACTACTCATACAATCAGCAGCAGCAAACTGACTTTTTCCTTGCATTGAAAATCATGTTTTCAGATACAGGATATCGCATTTGTGTCCTGAAAAACGTCTGTCAAGCTCTTGGAAATAAAGTACATTTTCCAATGATAAGCAGAAGTTTCCTGTCTAGAAGTAATTTAGCTCCAGCGCGTCAGTCTTTAAACCCTCGTCTGCTTCAGTGACGCCATCGTTGGAATGAATCTCTTAGAATCACCTTCGTTTGGCTTTGCTCCTTTTCCCCTTCTCCTTTCAGCGACCTCAAAAATGGACTTTCTTTTGAGTTGAACTGGTCGTGGATTCTTGTCTGTCATTTGTGATAACTGCAAGGAAGCTACAGCTCGAAAAAGCCGCTAAGAACTGCTGCATTGGTTTAGTAAACAGCGTCTTGTGTCTGTGGAGTGTGTAAGAGCCGAACGTAAACCTCATAATCCCAGCGCCAGAGAGTTAGTCACATTAGAAGCATCAGAAGTTTGATTGACAACCCAACAGCCAATAGAAAACAAGGCTACGTTGTTTTCTATTGGCTGCAGTTTATCTGGCCCCACCACGTTCAGAGTTGATGGATTTTCATTCTTTTTGTTTTTGTCATCATAATTACAAGGCTGCTGCATGTCTATAATGCCATCACTGACAATTTGAAAAAAAAAAAAAAAGAAAAAAAAGAAAAGAAATCCTCCATACAACCTTTAACTAATGTCGATGATGTATAAGTGAAAACTAAGGTGCACAATCAGAACATGGGGAAAAAAAAGTTTCAGATAAGCTCAATTAAAACTCTGCATCAGTTTTTAGACTTTAGAAGGAAATTTGGAAGAAAAAGGAGATGATTTAAAGGTTGTTCAAGCTGCATGAAGTTTACGTGAAATTGACTCATTTTGCGTTTTTATGCAGGTTTCAATTTGTGTTTGCACAATAGTAGTAGTAGTAGTAGTAGTAGTAGTAGTAGTAGTAGTAGTAGTAGTAGTAGTAGTAGTTAATTCGGTCATCAACACCACAAAACAGAAATCAAAACCTCATAAATGGGTTTAGGCTGAAGTAAAAAGTACTTCTAATGCCTAACCTGATTAAACAATGACAGAATTCCAAGAAAGAAAAGCAGCGTATGAACAGCAAGTTTGCATTTACCATGTCACTTGAGACTTACTGTATATATAACAGACAAAATATAAATTAAAATAAACACAACTGGAGGAAAGAGATTATTCTAGGCCTTGTACATCACTATAGCTATACTCAGGTCAACAAGATTAAAAAAAAAAAAAATAAAGGAAGTATTTTTAGCTTACCAAAAGAGGATTTGTTGGTGCGTAGTAATGTGCTTAACTAATAATCCTGATAACCTTCTTTTGCAGTGGAAACACTGTATTAATATTTGATTTTTAAGTATTCCCCCATATTTCCACACAGTAATTTAAGTATGGAAGGAATAGACTATTAAAAAAGAAATACATTTTTATTTAAAAGTATTTCATTTCGCTCATTATAGCAACAATTTTAGCCAGCTGTGTCTGAATTATACTTAGTTTTTTATCTATATGAATGCCCAAGAATTTATTAACAGATACTTTTAATTTCTATTTGGTTAATTTTAATATTAATTTGATTATGGATTTTTCAATTTCCAATGATAATATATTTGTTTTTTTCTAAATGACAAATGATTCGAATACGCCTTATTGAATTGGTTCGCTATGTTTTATGTTTTAATTATTTTGCATGAAATTTGGACCCCAACATTTTAGCCAAATATGCAACCAAATGCAGAATCTAAAATAAAAAAAATGTTTGGAACACGGTAAATGTATTGTTTTGTATTCTGTTTTTATTTCAAGGTATTGAAAGAGCCATTTTTTTTGTCCGTCTGTATTTTTGTTTTCACGGTATTGATGGAGCTGAGGGTGAAAAAGAATAAATACTGACACACATGATCATCAGTGTGAAGCGTGAAGTCTTTTTATGTTCGAATGAAACCAGGGTAGCTACAGTGCTGCTATTTTGATTTTAAATTGGGATGTGCGTCAGACGGGCTGATGCTAAATGAAATGCTAGTTCAAGTATACAGTGTACTC
>JACN01041634.1:0-10700 GCA_000787155.1 Scartelaos histophorus | reverse complement strand
TGACACATTTGCATCACAAAACCGTAAACAACTCTCTCAATAATATTGTGAATTCTTGCATTGATCATATTTTACATTTTGTACTTTTGCTTGAGTTTCAGACTTGTGAAACTCTTTTGGCAGTGTTTGCTAATGTGCGCATTGTGTCATCATTGTAACTGATGAACATTACAACCTATACATACATACCAAACCCCCCAGCGTCATGTCGCTGCACAGTATAAACTCAGACAGATGGAAGACTGCTTTCCCTAAAAAAGACTGCACTAAACCATTTATCTTGTTTCCCGGATTTGCTCTGTGCTGTATTGCACAGTCAGCACCAGCGTTTTCACTATAACTGTACTATTAGTGTAAATGTGATTTGACATTTGGTTTGAAAGTAGAAGCAGGATAGCAACAGCAAACCAAGGACACTAACAGTCATGTATTTGTGTAGAGCAGAACTTCTTTGCGCTTTAATGAACAACTGGCTAATTTAACATGTATGCAATTAAAACTATGATGACAAGACATGAGAATTTCTGAAGATGGATCAATGACGTCAATAGGCAAATTTTTAAATTTAGTTTCTATTGAACTTTTTCAAATATTTACAATGTCAGGTTTATATTAAGAATGTATAGTGTTTTCATTAATTGGCTACAACCTTAAAAAATGTCATGTGGTGCGACCGAAAATAACCTTAAAAGGTGTTTACTTTCTAAAACATGGTTGGGATGTTAATAAAAGTTATGAGTAATATGTAGATGATATTGATATTTGAAAACATAATATTTGAAAAAAAAAAAAATAAAATTGAATATTATGGGGGAAATATCTATTCAAAAAAGCTGAAATTTCATGTGGGACTAAAAACACTTCAGAAAATATGGCAAAAAAGATAAATAAATAACTTTGATTCAATTTAGAGTAATTTTAAAGATGTTATTAGTTAGTGGGCAGATGATTGCACCACATGACATTTTAACACTAATAAATTTGATTAGATTAAGACTAAGACTAAAAATCAGCCATCAAGGTCAGACGGTCGCACCACATGATATTTTAACACTTTAAGTACAAAAATATGCAGAATAACTAATGATTTCTGAAAAAATTATGTGGTTCCATGGAGGTCAGAGGTACTACAGGTATGTGGGGAATTATTTTGAAATTTGAACCTTTTTAAGTGAAGAAATTGCAACTGGACACGTGTCATGTCATTGAGAGAAATAAGATCATCTAAATCTTAAAATCTAGAGTCCTCCATCCAAACTGGGTTATCGTGTGGAGCGCAGAGCAGCAGGAGACAGATGGAACTAAAAACAGCAGTGAGTGTAAGTGAAGGCACCGCAGTTTCAAGCACAACTCCTCTGAAGTCACCAGTCCTCACATACACATTTAGTGTGGGCTTGTGCCAGGCGGATTTCTTTGCCAGAACATATTTAAATCCTTTAATCAGATTATTGCTCCTTGTGGGAACGTGAGAAGATACGAATCTATTGAAAATGAAGCACCTCAGCAGCTCTGCTCACATCTAATCCAAGTTAAAACTCACCTGAGAATAGTCTTATACTCAGTTTATTTTAATAATGTCGACAAAGCTGCTATACATGAAATAACTGATGAAATTACTAATATCTGTAAGCTAATACTGCATGTTTTTTACTATAAACTATACTGCAACTGCAATAGGTGAGATGATTTGTGTTGTTAAAGTCTCTGACACATAAAATAGCTAAATAGTTTTTCAATTTGTCACTCTCACCTTTGGTCTTTTTTTAGTATCAATAGGCACATTAAAGCTGAAAACTTTAGGTCTTGTCATGTCAGATTGTTTTCCGTTTTACCTGGAATAATCTGCAATGTCACAAACGTCTCCATGGACACAAGGATTTGGCACCATCAGACCGAGTTACTGTATGAATGCATGTTTCTGAAGGTATTTTCTGGGAGCTTTGGGCCATGTCCAGACCTCTGCACCTGCTAGTGGAGCAACAGCACTAGCGCCTCCCGCTCACAGCTCGGTCTCCAAACTGTTGCTGTTTAACCACACTGCAAGATGTATTTCGAGCGCACGATGATGATAAGTGTAAGAAGGTCTGACATCACAGTGTCGCATGAAGATGTGAGAGGATCAGCCACAGAGGTGTAGGAACTGAGAGAATCAGTGAAACATGAGGCAGCAGTGTGGCTGTCATAGCAGGAACGTCCAACGCAACACTGGCTTTGTTTCAAAGGTCCACATCATGCTATTTTTTATCTGCTATAATAAATATTGTTTGCTCATCACAAACATGCCTGGAGTTGTGATTTTCATTTGCATGTTTAACTCACAAATGCTGCATATTTAGGCTCCATTTGAGTTCTTTTCTCAAATGGGTAACACACAGTTTCACCTTGTGATGTCAGTGTTAATACAGGAAATGTTCCACTGTGTGTTTAAACGCTCTACACCTTCAGTAGAATCATTTGGAAAGACTAATAGTAAATGGTTACTTGAGCATGTGTGAATTAAACTAAACACATCTCCAGGTATGTTTTTGATGAGGTAACAGCATAATAACACTGTGACATTAACACTGGAGCCTGTGTTGAGCCTCTCTCAGTGTTGTGTGTGCTGCTCTGTGGCCTAATCTCCACTTTAAACCCAGAGAAGTGTATCTGCACAGCCAGTAGGGGGAGCCCTGCTCTGTCATGAACACAAACCTGACTTTGCCTCCATCAGTGTGACAGGGCCACAGACTTGTACAGCTTGTGTGCCTCTCCACACTCACAGAGCAGTTTAAGAGCACAGCCCTAACGCCCTCCTCCATTTCCCCAAACACTGCACCATCCTGTGGCACAATAATGTCTGATGGAGCAGGACAAATACAGGAGAGATGAGGACACATGATACTGGGACAAGTCCAGGAGTGAGAGTGGACAGGCCACAGAGAAAGTGTGAGTCAGTGACCTCACAGAGGGGAAGGAAGAGCAGGTTAAAGACTTGAGGAGCTGTGAGAAATGAACCATGAACAGATCAGAACAGATAGAACATTAGTTCAATATTCTGGAGGAGGAAGGCTGCTCCTCAGGCCTCTGTTTGTGGACTGATCACTGGAGCATGTTGAGAGGAGAGACCAGGGAAAGGCAGAGGTGAGATGACAGGGATCACACCACTCACACTGAGAGTGATAATAAGACATGGCAACCACAGCCACACACAAGCTCCAGCTCCAGCAGACTTATGGAGCCCCTCCCCTGTCCTGTCACAGCCTGTGATAGTGGCTCATGTAGAGATATCTCACTTCACCTGGGGACACAAGAGAGTGTAATACAACTGTTATACAAGCCCCCATGTCCAGCACTGCGCCCACGGACAATACAAAGGCGGCGACAGTAGCAGTAGCAGTAGTGGTGTGGTTGTGAGCAAATGACAAATGACTGAAATAAGTAAAGGCATGTTGAGGGAAAGTGTGTGGAGCTGCAGTAACAGAAGAGGCAGCACAGTCAGGGGACATGACCATTTCATGACTGCTAATTCTTCATCAGACCTTAACATTACTACATAAACTTAGGCCTTTCACAACTGCCATTACTCACCCTCTGTTAACTTCAAATGTTTCCATCTACATCTACATTTAAACAAAATGATCACTTTTATTGCTGTATTAGAGTGAAATGAACCAAAGATGATGTGAGGTTTTTTTTTTTACTGTGATCCCCTTTTGATGGCTTCAGTGATAAAGTGTCTTTGTACACCTCATGTGGGTGAACAGATAAAAGCATCTCTTTAACTTTGGGTCAGGAGACAGATAAAGACGCCTGATTCTATCACAATGGAAGATAGAGTCTGATGTGAAGGGTCGCACATAAAGAGACAGGCTCTGAATAACACTGAGCACACACACACACACACACGCACACGCGCACACGCACACACACACACGCACACACACCCCAACAGAGACGCACACATACACATACATGCACAGACACACACACACACACACACAGACCCCCAAATACAGAGACACACACATACACATGCATATAAAGAGAGAGAGACACACACACACACACGCACACACACACACCCCAACAGAGACGCACACATACATACACAGAGACACACTCACCCCCAGATACAGAGACACACAGAGAGAGAGAGAGAGGGAGAGAGACACACACACGCACACACACATACGCACACACAGACACGCACACACACACCCCAACAGAGATGCACACATACACATACATACACACACATACTCAGATACGCACACACCCCCAAATACAGAGACAAACACATGCACATACATACATAGAGAGACAGACAGACAGACAGACACACACACAGACACACACACAGACACACAGACACACACACACACACACACACACACACACACACACACACACACACAGAGTCACACACAGAGTCACACACAGACGCAGATCTTTTGTCTATAAAAGTCAGATTTCTTTTGTTCTTGTGCCAGATCAGTTCAGGTTGTGCCAAGTTCCCCGTCATTAAAACGTCAATAAAGAGATAATGTTGGACTTAGCGTCTGGACGTGGCCCAGAGGCTGGGGGACTATGTACTGAGGCTCACACAGACTGATATGTCTCGCACTCCGAATTGACTTCTACACATTTATCAATCTAGCTCTTGCTGAAAGCAATCGGGAAAAAGACAAATATTTGAATAAGACTGGCTGAAGCATCACAACAGAGGAAGAAGCCAAGAAATCAATCTTTTGTTACAATCAGGAGAAAAGAGACACAGAAATCTTCCTCATCCACTAACCTCTCTGAACATTTAGTCCACTCACATAGTGCAAATCCATCACGCTGTGTGAGGTTCAGGATGAGCTCATTATAAATATTTCAAATAAAAATATGTTCAAATGCAATTGCCTTTTTGTTTTAATTCTCAGCTCACAATAGGTCGATGGATCCTGACCAGTCGCCCCAGCAGCTTTGAAAGAATGGGTGAAATGGAGAGGACAAACTGCAAAACAACTGATAAACTCATCTGTGTATCATCAAAATCTTCACAAAAGATCACTCGCTCTTTACACGATGAAAAACAGCAGTGTAATCGCGCGAGATACATCTTATGAACATCTTCTGCCATTTCATCTTTTTTCATTTGTTTTTCTACAGAAAATAGTGGAAAACTGCAGACATATTACAAAATATATTTTCATTTTGGTGAATGAGAAGATTGCAAGCATAAACACAAAATAAGCTTACAGACAAACCAATGCAATGCAATAAGAAAATTGCTTTCAGAAGGCAGCACTGGGGACCACTAGATCAATTCAATTTGAAGCAAGTTGCCACATAATGCCTATGTAGCTAAACTGAATAAAAGGAACACATCACTCAAATGTAGTGTAGAGCTACACTGTGGGAGTATTTCAATCCAAACGTCGATACACAGAGATTTACAGAATTATTACAATAGCCTGGAAGTATCAACAAAACAATGAACTGGGCTCATGAAACAGAGGCTGACGATACTGACTGATGTGCTAATAGTGTCAACTGAGAGATTTAATTTCAATGTAAATGTCATTTTTTTGATAAATAAAACCATGGCTAAAATGTCATGGCTAAAACTTAAATGACATAACCAAAACTGACTGGAAGTACTGATATCTTTGTTGAATAAATAAAACTATACTTAAATTAATGCCCAAGGAACATGTCTGTATGAAGCAAAATATAATAAACTTATACTTATAACTTATAATGACTTATATTTTTGGTTGACTAAAGCTATTATGGATTCAGTCTAAATTAGCATTACATTTTCATTCAAACAGAGCTTTTAGTTCTGTTATTCACGAACAAAATTTAATTGGTTTCACCCCAGATTAACAGTTTAGTGTCTCACTCAAAAACAAACTCGCTGAGATGGGAGTGGATTGTCTGATCAGCTGGATTACAGATTCCCTCACTGGGAGACTTCAGTGTGTCCGACTGGGACATTGCATATCTGACACTGTTGTCTGCAACACCGGAGCTCCACAGGGGCTGTGCTGTCACCACTTCTGTTCACCCTGTACATGTCGGACTTTAGATATAACTTAGTACTGTGTCGCATGCAGAAGTACTCTGATGACACAGACATTGTAGGGTGTAAAGACCAAAGAGATGGAGGTGGACTTTAGGAGGAGCAGGCCACAGCTGCAACCTGCGACCACTGAGGAGGCACTGTCGAGTTTGTATAGTTATAAATATTTGGGCTTATATCTCGACCCCAAACTGGACAGAGAATACAGACCTGCGTTACTGAAAGGGACAGAGTAGCCTGTGCCTGCTCAGAAAGCTGAAGTCCTTTAAGCTCTATCAGAAGCTCCTGCTGATATTCCACCAGACAGTTATCTCATCGTTATGTCCTCTTCAACACCGAACTCTGCTGGAGTAAACCTCAAGAAGAATGATGCCCTGCTGGTTGATACGCTGGTGAGGAAGGCAGGGTACGTAGTGGGTGCACAGTTTGACTCATTCACATCTGTGCCTGAGAAGAAAGCCCTAAAACAAACTCCATCCTGGATCACCCACAGGAGCACCCTGCACAGCACCATCACCTCGGACAGGAGAGCACCTTTGGGGACAGGCTGTTGTTCTTGCCTTGCTCTACAGACAACACTTTAACTTAAATGTGTATAAATTTATGAAATTATAGTAATTATTATATGCTGTATTATGTACTGTATCCAGCTTAAAATAGGAATAAATAAAGTATAACATATCCATCTATCTATCTGTGACGTTTTTCAGTAACTTGTCATATTTCTAGTTTTTTTCATCATAAGCAGCTATAATTGTTTTGATGCAGATAAACCATACATGCCCATGATTGGCTAATCCACCTGTCAATCATCTAAACTCTGGGAGATTCACCGATGTCCAGGCTCACATCTTGATAAGAATTGAGCAAGAGTGTTTTATGGATCCTAGACAAACAGTGACTGACAGGAGCGGGAGAATTTGTCCACTTTGTTGTTGTTTTAAGTCGACTCCCGCAGACTCGCACAGATTTCCACAGTGAAACACGCCTTGTACATTACACGTCTCTGAATCTAACAGAGGAGCTTTGTCCAAACTTTACACAGGAAGCACACAGTAGAACGACTATTTGAACTGAGAGGCAGACATCAAAACAAGCCAGACACCTCGTGAGCAGCTGTGGGCAGTGTCTGTAATCATAGGCCTGAAGGTGAAGGGAGAAAAACAGAGTAACTCCAAATAAAAGTGTTTTGAACAGGAGGATGTCCAGTTCTGCACCTTGAGGCTCCACTGATGCATGCAGCTCCGTTCCACTGCAGAGGATTTGTGTTCACATCAATACACATGAAGCAAATGGAAATATGGAGGTGGTGCAGAAAAGATTTAAAGTGGACTAAAAACTAAAAACAACTTTTTCTTTGAACTATGTGGCGTTTAATAGAATTCTCTACTCTTCCTAGTTTTAGTAAAAAATAATATTAATTTAAATGTGCATTGTGTAACCACAGTATGGCCATACACTTAAGAAACTACACTGAAACTTGCAAAACAAATTATAGGTTGGTGGAGAAACTCACAGAAAGAATATTTTGCACAATAAATAACACCTAGTTGAATAAATGCAAGACAGATTAGCTCAATATTGTAATGTGGACAATTTAAACCAAAGCATGAACATCTCAAATCTTTAAATTTTGCATTTTAAAACCAAAAACAGATCTGAGAAAAAGATGAAAATATTTAATTACGTGTAAATGTTACTCAAAATCACAGCCAGTATTACAATTTGCAAGTGACTTTCCAAAAACAGGAGCCCGAAGTCGCTATAAACAAGCAGACTTGGCAACTCTCTCCTATAGTCCTCCAGACAGTGCCCAGTTTCACAGCTTATTTGGACTGCGATTGTTGGTCAAGTTTAGGTGTTTAGTCCAACTTTAAGAAAGCTGTTGATATAATGTACCTCTTCTATCATCGCTTTAGTTTCAACAGAGATTATTGCATCTTTACAGCAAAAAAGAACATGCTTGTATGGACACATGCTAATCAAAACATGATTTATGATTTTTTTAACAACACATCCATCCATTTTGCAGACCAATTCGCATATAATAAATGAACTTTTTGCAGAGTGATTGAGAGCTCTGTTGAACTCATAGGAAGTTATACGTACATTGTAGACCCGAACACTCAAATGAATCAAAAATAATGATATAAATTTAATTAAAAAAATGTTAGATGCTCTGTTTAATTCTAATATTTTTTTTTTTACATGCATCTACCAGATTTTCTAGGAATTAAACTAATAATTTTAATTATTTTTAGCCTAAATGTTTTAATTAAGTGTTACTATATTTTTTATTTTATTTGTATTATTTTATTTTTTACTAATTATTTTGTGAAATTATTATTATTTTTAATTAACTACTAAATGCAATTAAATTTTTTCTGTGACACTTCGTTATATTTTTAAATTTACAGAAATTTTAAAAATTGAGATTATAAACTTTTAAAAAGTTAGGCAACCGTTTAGCTCAAATGTTTTAATTACTGCTTAATTGTTCGGGTTTGCAGTGTATATGAACAGTCCATACATGTCAAATAGACTTTTTTTTGCCATGTCTACAGAAATTGTGCACAACTTATTTTCGAGTAACAGAAACCCAAAACATAAAATAACCAAACAAGATATAATGTAAAACAGAGCAAAAATCATCATTGCAAACATCCATATTTACTATGACCTGGAACTCATGAAGGACAGTGTGGTTTCTATAATGCAACCTCAATCTATTTCAACATTTCAAACCTTGGTGAAACATCAGGAGACTGTGCTGACGTCCATCAACAGCCCAGTGCCAACTCCCCATATTTAACAATAAACAATCAACCAAAGCAGCAGAGGCTTTTAGAGTGTTCAGACCTGAGACCACATACGCTTCAGTAAACAGTGTGAGATGTTCATTCTCTGTAATACACATAGTTAAGGACTTTGACACTTTAATAGTGACACAATAAGACCTGCAGGGCTGTTCTTTATAATGACACATACCTGCTCGAATATCAGCCGAGACTGTGTCAATTCTGTGGATCGTGTGACCAGGGTTTTTCATTATTTTGGGTTCTCGTGGTAAGGGGTTGTGCCGGACAGTAAATAGTTTCACTGTTGGAAATGAAAATTTGTGGATGTCTCACTGAGAGAGAAAACTAGAATGAAATTGAAATTCACACGAGATCTTTTGGGTCAATAATGCGAGTTGCTGATCTAAAGAATGCACTGGGGAAAAAAAGCAATGCTTGTCCAATATAGGGCTGTAGTCGACTAAATACATTAAAAGACATGGTGAGTGCATTGATTAACTGACTAAAGGGGTGGAGTGTGGTGCTAGTATAAGATCTCAAATGATTTAGTGGAGTGGCCAGCATTCCCAGCTCACAGAAAACATGTTTCAGTCTGTCTGGGCATTTTCTACAGAGTTCAATTAAATTCAATAATTGTCCCAGCATCTCCTGTCCTTAGACCCTCCTTCATCGGCAAGAAAAAACTCAAAAAAAAAAACCCAGTGGGAAAAAAACCGAGAAACCTCGAGGAGATCCACAGTGAAAGAAAGGTTCAGGAGAGAGTTTGTATGTTTCTCTCCATAACTGGTTAGGTTTCCACAGGGACTCCAGTTTCCCTCATAAACCTGCAACATTGCACAGCATCAACTCCAGAGAATCCATCCCCTGGTACCAAAGGTTCCAACAGGGGCTCGGTGACAAATCAGAGCAGCACTGAGGTTTGTCTAGAAGCCGAATCGCAAAAACAAACCAATACACTGTTCATCAGCGCATCCAATCAGATTCAAATAGTCATTACGATGCTTTGTGTTTTCGTGATTGCGTCGAGCTAAGGTAGTTCTGCCCAACTCTTAATGATATCGTTGTGTGAACATAACTTGGAGTATGTCTAACTGAACTGTGCACTCAAAAGGAGCCATTAGAAACAAAGAGAGCAAACTTCACAAAGTCGGTGATTTCACGCCTCACTGGAGCTTTTGTTGCACTTATTTCTAGTCAATACTGAAAAAGATGTACTACAAATCACACAGTTCAGCTCAAACCAACAGGAACAAACCCTGTCCACATAACCTCATTTACTCCTCTTGTACTTTGTAATTGGGGCTGTGCAGAGATGCAGTATTCTGGCGCTTCGGTATTCAGCAAGACGACTTATAGGAGAGAGAATCTGGACACTTCACTAGAGGAAAACAGCCTAAATGCTTGGAAAGATCAGAGCGGTCGTTTCGAAATTTGTATCAGATGTGACAGAAAGTCTTTGGTGTTTCTATCACTTATCTGTTTGATCATAAAATTCATGATTTAAACCTAGAGGGTTTTTTGTGCCAATAAAGCCGCAATGTTAAACTACCCTTCACATATTACTCAGTGTATTATTAGAAGATTCAAAGAGATGTTGTGGTAATTAAAGGCAGAGAAAGATGCATACTTGATCTTCATGAACTATATTCTTTTCATCTATCTTCTTTTCATCTCCCAGTACAGACAGCTCCAAGTCCTTTTCACTTGTTAAAGAGTCAGTACTTAATTTCAATTTTATATTTAACTTTATATCATCAGAAAAGATGGATAGATATCTTTTTGCAGACTCCTGGTACAGAACAAAACAAAACAAAAAACTCACGAAAACTCAAATAATTGGGATATAATTT
>KN490742.1:23178-36434 GCA_000787155.1 Scartelaos histophorus | reverse complement strand
ACTTAGACAAACTTTACTGATCCATATGGGTAATTATTTAATCAGAGCAGCTCACACATCATGATATATTTAATAACAAAGAGCAAAAGTATAAATGGTAATAATACATTCAAAATAAGTAGCAACAATAGCACGAGGGTGGTGTCAAATAAAATATCTAAAAATATAGTAAATCTATCTCAGCTGTAGCTCATAAGGAAACATGGACATAGGGTTGAATATGAAAATGTAGTTTTGGTCTAGACCTTGAAAAAAAACAACAAACAAACATCAATTGTATGGAAATATGAATGTGTTGTCCAGTTTTTATTTTTGCATCACAGATTTCCCCCATAGTGTGACCACCATTACACTGGAGCTGTTTTTATCAGACCAAACACCTCCAGGGTCACACTAAACCACACACAGACTAAAGTATTTACACGTGGCAACATCACATCACTAACATGTGTCTGCATCCATCCAGTGTGTCTCCTGTGTCCTGCTCAAGCACAACTGAACAGATAATGTCATGTAAACACATGTACAGTCTCTATGCATGTGCACACAGGTACACACAGGTACACAGCACATGTACACACAGGTACACAGCACATGTACACACAGGTACACAGCACATGTACACACAGGTACACAGCACATGTACACACAGGTACACAGCACATGTACACACAGGTACACAGCACATGTACACACAGGTACACAGCACATGTACACACAGGTACACAGCACATGTACACACAGGTACACCGCACATGTACACACGGGTACACAGCACATATACACACGGGTACACAACACATGTACACACAGGTACACAGCACATGTACACACAGGTACACAGCACATGTACACACACAGGTACACAGCACATGTACACACAGGAACACAGCACATGTACACACAGGTACACAGCACATGTACACACAGGTACACAGCACATGTACACATCTGACACGCTTTATATATACTCATCAAAGATAAGCTCCAAAGTGCACAAAGATTCTACTGTTAATTATACTGTACATGTGCTGTATCTGCCCTTATGTAATGACTTATGCAAATATAAAACACTTATAAAACTTTTGCTAAATGTAAGCTGTTACTATAATTTTTTTTATTATTATTAATTCAATAGAAATTACTATATTACTCTCAACAAACATACACACTGAACAACATATTTTCTTTTCAGAGTTCTCTCAAACAGAATTCACATTGTCATGTGGTGACAGAGGAAGTGTTTTCATTCCTACACCTTCACTAGAATCACATGGATAATTTCAACCCTGGAACTGCCAGTGTCTACTGAACTTGAGGTAAAGCTGCTAACTTGAAATCTATCACTTCATGACATCACAATGTGGAACAATGTGGAGTGTTTTGAGCTGTAGACAGACTAACTATGTAGGATTACTGTATTCTTCGAACTATAAGGTGCATCTAAAATCATTACATTTTCTCAAAAATCAACAGTGGCCTTATAATCCAGTGGCCTTATGTATGAACTTTGGTTGTGTTTAACCTCCAACCAATTTGATGTTGTCCACATTAGTCTAATAACGTATTAGTGGGCGAGTCAGGAGGAGTAATATGTTGGCGACATATAGGGCGACTGTGCAACATACCGGTAGTTCTGCCGTGTCAAGGACCCAAAATGCCACCATTACCATGCAGATTTCAGGTTTTGTATTTTTGTGTTAAAACTGAACAATGTTGAGAGGGATCCGGGCATGTTTGATGCCCAAATACCCAACTGTTAAACTTGTATTTTTGTGTTAGCTACAACTGAGAGTTATTGTAAATTACCTGAATAAAGTTCGATTTATCTGTCATGTGTTTTGTTTTGCTTATTGCGCCTTATAATCCGATGCTCCTTATGTGCGGATAATGACACAACTTACATTTTATTTGATAATGCGCCTTATAATCCGGTGTACTTTATAGCCCGAAAAATACAGTACTTAAACATGTGTGAATGAGGCAAAATAGGACATTCTAACTTAAAGCTTAAAGCTGATAAGAGACAATTTTACATCATGTATGACCTTTAAGCAGTGGTTTAATACTGTAAGAAAAAAAAACAAAAAAAACAACAACAATAATTCAACCACAATGCACTCATGTAAATAAACTTATAATAAATAAATAAACTTTAATTTGATATGGATGTAAAAATACTCTTGTTCAGACTGTGACTGAAAGAGTCGTCCACTGTGGCGTGTGCGTCGCCGCTGTGGAACACGGCTCTATCGATTGGCCGTCCTCTGCTCTGACAGCTTCCAGATTGGCCACAGAGCATTACCTAGTCACAAAGTCAGTGTGCCATTAGCGTCTGTCCTCTCCTCTTACATACACACACACACACACACACACACACACTGATTGCACATCCCAAAATAGATCACAAAGACTACTGCACGTGTGTGTGTGTGTGTGTGTGTGTGCGTGCGTGCGTGTGTGTGTGAGACGGACAGGAAAAAGAGCAGCGTGCACCTCAGCTCATCTGTGTGTCCCACCAATAAACCCAAGCTACTAAAATACTACTAAAATACAAATATGGCTTTTATATTCTAGTTTTACTGAAATATGGCAAACCTGTCAAGTCATTTCTGCTGTAAAGAATAACACATAGAGGAAATATAATGAGAGCCGACGTTTAGCCGGGTCAGTGTGATCGAGTTGGGTCAGTCACAGTTAATCTTCGCTCTAGCACCTTTAAGAGCCGCATTGGCCTGTTTCAAACCAAATAAAAATCAGTAAGACACGTAATTGTTATTTCATCCACAAACGATCAAATAAACTGATGTATTTAAAAGAAGCAGGTCTACTTTTTATTGTTTTTAAGACATTGCAAAGACTGTAATATTTTAGATGTTTAGATTCATTGTAATTTACATTTCTTGCTTAGCCTTTTTTTTCAAAGTGTAAAGAGCCACAGTGGTTGCCTCCCCCGGCGTTACACAAACATGTTTTAGTTGAAAATAATTTTAATTTAGTCAATTTTCAATTTGTTATTTAATTGATTGATTTTACAAAAACAAAACTATAAGGTGTCCATATCTGTTCAAAGTCATTTTCAGTCTGATTTTAAACAAATATCAATATACTCTTTTTTTTCAAAGTGTAAAGAGCCACAGCAGAGGCTCTGGAGAGAGTGGTTGCCTCCCCCAGCGTTATACATACATGTTTTAGTTGAAAATATGTCTAATTTAGTCAGTTTTCAATTTGTTATTCAATTGATTGATTTTACAAAAACATAAGGTATATATATGGTGTCCATATCTGTTCAAAGTAATTTTCAATCAGATTTTAAACAAATTTCAATACATGAGCAGTCGACTGACCAAAATCATTCTGATTTTGATGAATGATGATTATGACTTAGAATTTATGATTTATAATAGCATGGTAATAAACTGGGAAAATATGAGCTGAATTACCACAGATTTTAAAAGGTGCACTGTGTAATTTTTCTGGTGGAGAGTCGTCTGTTTGTCTCCATAATGATCTAGTTGCTTTGCATGAGATGTTCCACAGTATTAAACAATTATATCTAGTATTTATTCAATTACAGTTTTTTTTTTTATTTCAGTATTTGGTACAGTGTTTTATTACATTGGTATTTGAATACAGTTTTTGTTTTGTTTGTTTTTTTCTCAAAACTACTGCATAAACCTGACCTGTAACTTGGCCTGGTGATGTGGTCTGCTTGTTTCTATGGAGACAGTTCTATTAAAAATCCATATTGAGCCACATTTGAAGGGAAAAAAAACATAAAGTCAAGCAGGTGGCGGACCTTTCACCAGAAAAGTTATCAGTGTAATTGCTCAGAATGATCTCCTTCATATGCCACTCCGTCTTCTGCACCGTTCTGTGTGTGACTCAATGCAAATGAACCAGGACTTGTTATAGAGGAGACTTTAGAGACTAACTCATACCCCCCGCGGATCTGCCTTCACTCATCTCCTCTGAATCTGTAAAAGAGTGCAGTGCGGTGGAGCATATGAAAGCACAGCTGACTGCAAAACTACAGATTAAACAAAAAAAAAGGAAAAAAAAAAAACGTCAGCAATAATTAGTTTCTTTGGCGTGCCGTGCGATAGGCGTTCCTGCGAAGATGTGACTTCCTCTGTCAAGCGAACATCCACCACACTCACACTCTCATCGCACCGTATGTTTGTCTTTCACATGGGCCAAAAGGGCGAGCACGCTCACCGCCGCTCATGACTCATGCCTCACAGCTCTCAAGCACATTTCCTCTCCAATTAAACTTCTCCGGCGTACAGCCATTTGAAATGTGTTAAAGTGGGAAATGGGTAAGTCTGTTTGAACAGGGTTAAGGATAGATAAAAATCACACCTGATAAAAAATATGGGATGTACATATTTTAAAGGAATAGGTGAAAATGTGCTGTTTAACCTGATGATACACATGCATAATTTGATATCGGAAAAGGGCATATTGGGATTAGTCTGCTATTTAGTATTAAACTAACATTATTCCTCTCCACAGATATGAACTGCAATGAAATTTAGTGTTGTAACTTGCTTGTCTCTCCTTCTGTTTTAATATATACTGTGGAATATTCTAGACAAAGCAATAATATTTCCATGGGGTTAAGCAGGTGGCGTACCCTCCATTAGAAATGCAACTTTAACATGGTTTTTATTCTTGAAAAATGGCAAAAGTTGAAACTCTAAATCTGATGCAGAGCTTAAATGGTTTGAATAACTACAAAAAAAAGTACTGACATGTGGGTGTATGTAAAAACTGAAATGATCTCAATGCAGGACAAAACAGAATTACTCAAACATGCATGAATGAAATAAAATACAACTATAGCAAAGCGTGAAGGTCGCTCTACAGTACATGTTCATTGAGAGTAACTGTTTTAGCCTTGCTTAGCCTTTTATTCCAAGTGTAAAGAGCCACAGCAGAGGCTCATGGGAGAGTGGTTGCCTACCCCTGCATTATACAAACGTTTCTTAGTTGAAAATATGTTTAATTAGCTGAAGGAAAAAAATGTAATTGTATTTTTTCTGATTAAGATTCTACCTACAATATATGCTGCAATAGGATAACAAATAAGAAATACCAGTACAAGCATTTGTTAATGAATAAATGCAAGTTAAATACCATAGAATTTCCCAAGAACGTGGCAAATCCTCCATCAGAGAAATTACAGAGCAGCTTTAAACTGCACAGACGATAAATATGGTCATAAATATTACCAGATATCTGATGTCGTTTGAACCAGACAGAATGAAAACAGCCTTGAAAAGCAATCTTTGGTCAAATCATAGGCTGCTATTGATCAACCCCGTCTGATGTAAAATAGGAACGAGCCCAAAACGTGAAGGGTACAAACACAGAGGTGGCATAAATGTGCATATCAAGACAGAACTTTACGCCCCAGAGACGGCGTTACAAGCCGGATCACTGATTTCTATGTGACAGAATGGATTTTCCAATTTTCTCCGGATTGCTTTGTGCTTTCCCTAGGGCAGGTGAAGTGTCTATCCAAACACACTTACAGCTCTAAGTCAACTGTAACGAAAGACTTAACACCAACAAACTTTTCTATTTATTTTAAAATGTTCTTCTATGTGAAACCTGCAGGCCTTGTTTTTTGTCATGCCTGAGCCACAATAGTAGAAGAGGAACGGTTACGAGCTGCAGTATATAGAGAAGCTGACCAGCCTTTGTAATGGACACTGCATTTACTTCTATTGAGATGCCAATACTCTGCAGACGCTTTAGTCTTTAGATGCAGTAGCTCATGCATCACAAGATAATAAAAACAAATTACAATAATAAAAAAAATAAAAAGAGACTGTGTCAAATAAGTTAAAGTTAAAATGAAACAGAAATATAGTTATATATAATCTCTGGGCATGAGAATCAGTATAAAGATGAAATAGTGATTGACTGGCCATAGGGTTCTATTCTATTACATAAGGGTGAGCTAAGAGAGTAATAACTTTATTAACACGCAGTCGTGACATATGCATAAACACGTGTATGCATTTTGATATTTATTCCAATTTATCAGAGTATATGTAATAAAACTGCTTAGAGGTTCAAAGCTTTAGCAGGTCTCATATTGTTTGGCTGCAAGATGACAGTTGCAGCACATTTGGAAAGTCTTACTGGAACCCCATTGGTGGTTGTGGATTTCACTCCCTGGCCAATTGAATTTGTGTTTGAAATAACTAAATAAATCTGCCTTCGGTATGTTTGGGAGAAATAATGAGTAAATGCTTGTCAGTGATTAATGGCACAATATACAGTCACACCTGTGCCAACTGCAATTACGTGGAGAAAACGTTCCAAAAAATAATGAAGCCAAAGTTTTCCAGAAGGACTCTCCGACATCTCCGAGCCAGGAACAAAAGTGTTGGTAAAGCATGTGTAGAAGCACTGCCGTCATCACCTATGGAGTATAAAAGTACCCCGGGAAACTGTTTTAGTTCACACATTTATCACGTCCACAAACAAGCTACTGTCTGGCCCAGTGCCCCACTACAAAGCAGCAGATTCCAGCAACAGAACTTGGACATTATGTTATTAAATCTTGGCTCCAAATAAATAAAGATGGCTACTTTGGGGATACAGTCTTTTTTTTAACTATTTAAAATATTCAGTGGTGAAACTGCATTTTTAAAAACTCTCCATCACAGAAATGGTTTCCAGCTGTATGGCATAGGACATGTCACTTACTCCAGCTGATTACTGCACATAAGCTTTATTAAATAACATTATAACATTATATATTTATAAATACTTGCTAATTAGGTGCTAAACAAGATAAAAAATATAGTGTTTCTTTTAATATAGGAGAAAGAAGTTTGCATTTATGGACAAGTTTTGAGTTAAATGCAATTCACACTGCTTTGGGTGATATTGGATATCAGCAAATACAGTACTTAAAGTTCAAATTATTAATATTCGTATTAGAGCTATGACAAAAAAATTAAATTAAATGAAAAATGAGTGATATGTGCAACTTTAGTTTACTGGAAGTTGTGGACTGACCTGGCCAATCTAATCTGGTAAACTGATCACATTTGTTAAAGACACTTCTGCACCTTCAAGACACTCAAAACTCTTTACTTCAAGGAGCAACTCATCCATTCATACAACATACTCATACATCTGTGTCTTGCCTAAGGGCACAACAACAACATTTATCAGTGGGAGCTGGAATCGCACTGCCAATCTGTGGATCTGACCGCTCTAGCAATGATGTTTTTTATGACGAGAGCAGAATTCGAGTCACGATCCTTCAGATTAGTTGACGGTGCTACTCTGTGGATTCAGTATTTTGAATAATATACAACATATTAAAGATGCAAAAAATCCAAGGCACTCACCGGTTAAAAAAAAATGCCTTTATAAATTTACGGCAATTTACGGCATTAATTTTGACATGCTGTAAATTAATAAAGGCATTTTATTTTAACCGGTGAGTGCCTTGGATTTTTTGCATCTTTATACTGACTTCCCTTCCCCAAAGAGCACCACTGGGTTTTTTCTACTTTTTTCTACTGTGTATTATCCTCTGGAGGTCCAGGAAGCGCTCCTTTTGAAACTTTTTAATATACAACATATATACAACTGTAACATCTGAAAAACTTTCTCTATCACATGAACCGTCTCCACACTGCTGACATGTCATTTCTAATCAATTACCCGTCTGTAGAACACCGGTGTGTGTTCCGCAGCGCATCAGGCCGCGCGCTGCAGTGGGCATGCTCGGTTCCGGATGGCGGGTTTTTTGCGGGCATCTTGTTGGACACCACCAGAGACTGTGCATGAGCTTGTATCACCTCAATTAAACTATGCGCTAAGTGTCTGACAACAGCTAATGCTCCTCTCCCAGCACCGCGCCCAATCGATGTTCTGCCATTGGTCACCCTTCAGAAAAGCAATCACGCCGTTGTCTCGCCCTGGTCGGATAGGATTTTAAATATACGCACACACGCAGTATACTTCATATTAGGTCTGTACATTTGCCCACAGTTTAAGCGCTACCTTTTAATTTTAACAAATCCATGAGTGTAACGTCATATTTTGCTTGTATTGTGTCTGAATAATTAAAAGTTTTAATTAAAAGAACTTCAAATGGACGCATGATCGTGATTTCCGTCATTACAAATGGTATAACACATTTGTGAGTGTAACATCATATTTTTTATTATTGTACTGTGTCTAAATCATTTAAAAAGTTTTAATTAAAAGGGGGGAAAACTTGAAATGAATGTATGTTAGCGTGATGGTTTCTCTTTCAGTAATTACAAATAGTATAACCGATTTGTGAGCGTAACATCATATTTTAAATGTATTATGTCAAAATGTCTTAAGAACAATAAAAGTTTTAATTAAAAGAAGGAAAAATCTTAAAACGGATACATGTTAGTAATATGATGGCTTCCCTTTTAGCAATTATGCATGTTATAACAAAGCTGTGAGATGTTTTTATTATTGCATTTTGTCTAAAACATTAAGAAAGTTTTAATTAAGAGAGGGCAAAAAGCTGAAATAGATGCATGTTGGTGTGATACTTTTGCTGTCAGTAATTATGAACAGTACAGAAAAAAGCTCACTCTATTTATAATCGCTTAGTTAACACCATTAATTCCAAAGTGAGAATACCTACTGTGTGTAACTCATGCTGTTTTTCAGGTCAAATGAAAATAGACCTGTTTTGTGTAAAAATATATCACCTTCCTCCAAGCTGCGATCTTATATTGATAGTTTTTGAGATTATGGAGTGTGATGATGTCGTACTTCCAGCTGGTGTAAAAGATGTTGATTAAATTGCACTTTGTTTTTCAGAAAACACAAAAAACTCCCCCCAAAATTGAAATTATAGCATTTTTTTTGCCTAAATAAACTTGCAAAAAAGTGATTTAGGCGATTATTTTAGGAAGGTGATGAGAAGATCAATTATTTATTTATTTATTGCATTTTTTTTTTTTTTGCATTTTTTTCAGAAGAAGTCAGAATGAAATCAGATTCATGTTGATTACTGACAAGCCTGGTCAGCCAGACACGACTACATTCTATTCAAATCCAGGATGTTTTGAAATTGAACCAGAAAACAGACTCGAGACGATCCAACCGTAGCTGCAAATATTTATCACGTTTCTCTCAAATCCGGAAGACGTCTACTCCTTTTTTTAAATGTAAGCCGCCATGTTTGTTTGGATATGAATCGAGCATGAGTCTCTCTGATTGGTCAATCCGCCTGTCAATCGTGCCCTCTCAAATTGTGAAGACAGGTTGCAGCCACAGATCCACTTGTCTTTGCAAAGTTTTGTCAAAGCTGGTCAGGCCGGTCAGGTACGATAACTCCAGAAATCAGATAATGATCAGATTTCTGCATCCCTGACCTCTTTACCTTTACCCATATCGGTTGCTCTCACTTGTTTTACATCTCTTGCTGAAATGATTAGCACTGAATGGAAATTTTAAATCAAATGAAATTTTTCAAGCAACAACTTTATATTAACATGCCACAAAATATACAAAATGTGTACAAATGTTAAACCTGATCATTTCTATTAATGGCTAGACTCAAGAATTCACCGTACTACAATGAAAATCTGCATTCTCCAACTATATTTATTTTACCTGCCCCCCCATCTGTGTTAAATAATGTATGAAAAACCAGGATACTGCCTGATTCAGGATACTGAAACTGCACCATGATGAAAGCCTCAAAAAACTCAATCATAATCAGGATACTTATGTGCACTTACTATTTCTTTTTCTTGTATTTTTCCTTTTCTCGTTTCTTAACTTGTGTACAATAATATAAGTACACATAAAGGTGCATTGTGTAACTTTTCTGCAGGAGGATCTGTCAAATTAATTTTTTAATGGATATAGTATTTCTTTATCTTTGTCTGTTTCCCATTCAGGTATTAAACCTTTCCATCAGACCCAAGTTACAAGTCAGATCTGTGGAGAGGCAACCCTGCTTACAGTCAGAATGCTTGTTTTTCTGTGTATTTTTAAGCTATAATGAATTAATTCAGCAGAAAAATTACATAATGCACCTTTAAGTATGGACACTGTACATTTTTTCATAGTTCTTCACATGTCCATAAATATGTCTAAATATTTAACTTAACTATAATTAATTGCCCTCGTTTTTACTGCTTTAACATCCATCGTTCTAATATCTGTCCTTCTTTTTTATCATCATATTCATTTTTGCAAGTTTTATCTTAGTATTATCTTAGTATTTCTGCCATGAAACACAATATATTCAGTACTGAACGATGCAGAGGCAGCTCAAACCAGCGGTGGCTATAGTGGGATAATCCAGTGCGAGTTTGTGCCAAAGCCAGAGTGGATACGGAGTTTGCCTACCTCTCTGTCGAGCAGCTTGGCGGAGATGACGGTCACGATGTCTCCACTCTCCGGGTCGATGTAGAACATGTTTGGAGAGGGTTTGTCAGGAGACTGTTTGATGATGTTGTAGCGTAAGGCGGCGTTATCTGTGGCCGGGTCATCTGCATCAAACGCCGTCATCCTCATCACCGTGGTGCCTGTGGGAGACGGAAAACGCAAGGTTCAGACTCATGAGACAAAACTATTCAACCTGGAGGGACAGGAGAGAAAGAAGTTTTAGTTTTAGCAGTTCTGAAGACACTGTGATTAAGGGCACGGCCGGTTAGAAGGTGTTTAGGAGATGTCTTGCCCCCGGGACCTGGACACTGGCGGTGGGAGAGGTGAGACTGGGAAGAGTGAAGAGGATGATGGGAGCATGAGAAGTCGTGGGGGGACTGGAGAGGAGGTGGGACCATAGACCGTATATATGAATGGACATAGCTAACGCGTTAGCCGGCGCGTGCCAAATAGGAAGTGCTCCAGGAGGCTCTTCCGGCTCCTTCTGACTCTGGCTCCCATTGACTTACATTAGGATCTTGTCGCTCGTCTCTCTGTAACTGCTGCTGTGATCCTCTTCATCTTGATTTTAAAATGTTCTTATTAACCCGCTCTACATGATCCTGAATTTCTTTTCCGCTATTTGTTAGTCAAAAAAATCCTATTCATAACATAGAGCCTGGCTCCAGATTCGCTCCTGTAACCGTTAGCATCGCGAGCCTCATTTGAACGGCACTAAGCGCTATGGGTGACGTCACACTAGCTTAGTCCACTTTTTTATACAGTGGGACGTGGCACAAGCCAAAGTGACCGTGCATCTGCAACTGGACAGACTGGACAGGAGGAGGTGTGGCAAGCAGCATGGAAGAGCAGGTATTTGTAGTTTTTAGATTGAACAGCTCATTTCCAAATTGTTCTTTTATTGATCACAAATTGAACATGGAATGTGGATTATATTTAAGCCTTATAAATGAGAACCATGACCTGCAGCTCGGTGGTTTAGAGTGAATCACTCACGGCCTCCTCCTCTGGGCCAAAGCCACAACTGTGCCGGGCCTAGGCTCAGTTCATTTGCAGTCACACCACACTTTATGCCTTGGGCACGGATCGATCGGGCTAGTGTGAGCGCACCCTAATGTCATACACTGGACATTTAAACTAAGATGTAAAATCTCCACTCTCCAAAAGTAGAGCACGTCTTTAAATGATATTAAAAAGTCATCTTAGGAATTATTCATTTCGACTTTGTGTTCAAACTATAGTAAAATGTGATTCTCATACACTATTTATGCTCAACCTACAACACAGCCACATTGTAAAACATATCGTACAACAGTGATTGCTTTGAGAACGGGCTGCGTTTATGTTTGGCTGGAGTCAGGTGAGCTTACAGCCTCGTACATTTCTATGGCACAATCCCATTCCTGTTGAAAAGGCGGCGATTTTAGGGGTACAAACAGCACATTTTCAGACCCGCTGTGCCCTGCTCAGCCTTAGACAGCTGCTTAAAAAGTTTGCCTTTGCTATTAATGTGTTTTCTGCCATGTGTCAGCTCCAACAGTGGGGGGCGTTTTATTTGGTAATGGGAAGAAAAATGAAAATCCCGCTCTCTGCAGCTCTTCTGAAATAGAAAGCAATCGGCGACACATTCTCCATCTGCGTATGCGTTAGTGATGTGATTGGACCTCGGCGGGCCTCGTGTGCAGTGTGTGGGAGCACAGGTGCCGCTTACTCCGGTCTCCTCACACACTCAACAAGGGAAAGACGTGCACAGTGTCGTCTATTTCGAGAGTCGAGTGGTTAGAATAATAGACTTAGATGTGACTTTATAGCACATACAAACATAAATAAGAGACTTTTATTAGACTACATTAAAAAAAATACCTCTTCATGACTTCACTAGATAGAAAAAGACTTTAACATGTGTGAAACAAAACACAACTCCAATTATATGTTCGAGGAGATAACAGATGAGCTTTAAACAACGTCTTTGAAATGTCTACTTTAATAGTTATTATTGTTTTGACTGTGTTTTTTAAAATATGATGAATCTGAAAAGCTACTATTATTATGCCTTAGTTTATAAGACTCATTTTTATTCACAACACACCAATATTGCACAACACAACCAAATGCTTTAGTGTCTGAGGATTTCCCCTTAATACATCTAGTTAAACACCCTGTGCTGCTCTGCCACAGTTCATTATCCAAAGTAGTGACAGAAATGAACTAGGAAATGTAAATTCTACTTTAAACAACACAAGGTCTGTTAATGCAAATAGGGGGCAAGAGAGCGTGTGTGTGTTTGATCCCCTTGGAATTTGCACTTCAAGGTGAACTATTAGTGGTTAAGTAAACGGGTAATCCTCCTCAGCCCAGTAATTACACAGTGCCGTCTTCTCCATTACCTTGACTCTGTTCCACTTCACACCTCACCAGGAGATAGATGGAGCCACATGTGCAAGTACAGTTACATACATACTCTAAACATACAAGGTCATTATCTGGGAAATAAGTGTGAAAGCTATGGCGAGATGAGGCACTACTTGTATGTATCAAGGTTAATGAGAATATTCAGCCAGTGGAAGGGGTATGGCCATTTATAACTCAAATATTGTTGCGATGGAGCACCATTTTAGTGCAGAATTGTTAATCCAATGTTTATGTATCTATTGAATTGCATGATTTTCTGTGTAGTGCACATTACTGTTGATTAAGATGGACATATTTGGTCAATATCGGTCAATGCAAAGAAGTGAAAACAGAAGGTTATTGAGTCAAATCCGTGTGTGTGTGTGTGTGTGTGTGTGTGCGTGCGTGTGCGTGTGTGTGTGTGTGTGTGTATGGGTGCATGT